>VWYI01049791.1:0-16165 GCA_013399455.1 Anthoscopus minutus | reverse complement strand
TTCCAGCAATTTGTCTGTTAAAGCCAATGCAAATAATTGTAACATCTGTCAAAAACCAACCACTAGCATGAAAACCTTTTAACATTTTGCACTTAATAAACTATTTTATACATAAACTACCTTATTGTTTATATTAAAAACTAAAAAATATTCGGTCTGTTCCAGCCATTCTAACAAAAACTTTTAATAAGCAGACATTGCATAAAAATGACACAATCCAGCAGTTATTTGGTAAGGCCAGCATAATCATAAATTTACCATCCATGCTTTTCCAAAAATACTAACCCATATTNCCATCCATGCTTTTCCAAAAATACTAACCCATATTGTTCTCTCTGGACCTGTTAAAGGGATGACTAATCCAGCTGCTGAGGTCTCCCTTTATGTGTTTGATGGAACACTTGGCTTGCTAGACTACAGCTGTGTGTTTATGTGCAGTGCACACCTGCAGGGGCCTGACAAATAGCTGTAGTATGCAGAGTATACAAAATTACCCTGGCAGTGCTGCAAATAAGGAAGTTTCTGTTTTGAAGTCCATATGTGTGTGAGCTTGAGATGCCAGCTGGGGTATTTATGTTGCATTGCACAGATGTAAAACTGCCAACTGATTTTATACCAAATAAAGGCTAATCTTTTTATACATACTTGGTGTCAGAGTTATGAAGTGGTACATAAGAATGTTCTCACGACTTAGCTCTTTTAAAATAAAAGCTGACATTAAAAATGCTCGAACGCACAATATGCATAGATGCTAAAGATAAAAACATGCTGTATTTACTTAGATATCTGCTGTAGCATGGTATTTTAAAGGTTTTATTGTTGCTGATGTATAGTTTTTAGCTGCACATAATCAGGACTTGATTTATTGTATGCATATACACACTGCTATATATTCTTTTTCCCAGGAAGTTACTTCAGCTCTGTGGTGAATCCAGTTTATGGGTTCTGAAATGTGAAAGCCCGATTTATATAGCTACTTAACTTGAAAGCTTTGCTTTCCTGTTTTCAAATGTTCTTGAGCACAGTGATAATTTTTCATCTAATGTAAGATGTATTTTGAAAATTTTTGTCTTTGTTAGTAAACTTTGTTTGTGAAGATATTTTTAATGGTAATACTTGCTTCCAAATACTAAAGAAATTAAAATGGAAGCATGAATTTCACTTGCTAAAGCTAACAAATAGCACAGATATAAGTTTGATAGTTTGATGATTTCAACCAGTGGCTAGGCTTCTGGTATGAAGTGGCTGTAAAGACAACAAGGTGAAATTAATAGTTTGTTTTGGGTACTTAAGTACTGCATGCTTAATCTTTTTTAAATGCCTAAAATGAAGGCTTGGGGCAGGATAGAGGGTTAATGTGCAGATGTGAAAGTGGACAGCTTCTGTGCTTTTGACTACTCACTGGAAGTTTTCTAAGCACTTAGCTACTTTTTAAGCTTAACACACTTTTCCTTCAATTAATTTTTTTGCTAATGCAAAAAGTGTGAAGGAATTTTAGTAACCTTTTCAATTTGTTGTTTATTCTACTAAAACATTTGAACATGTACAGGATTCTGCTTTGGCTTACTCTGTCATAATGTAAACTTGAAATGTATTTATGCTATGTGTGTAAGAACAAAGGAAATGGGAGCAATGTTGAATTATATCACTATAGAATGTGTCCCAAAGGACTTAGGAATTTATTTTGCTAAATGTAGTGCACAGCTTAGAACTGGCTAGCCATCACACACAGCTCACCAGGCTGGTGGAGTTTTTTTAAAGCAAAAGAATTTCATACATATGCACATATGCATGCACATGCTCACCCTGAGAGCGCAGTCTTGGGCTTCTTGTGCTTAAAATGAACATCTGTAAGTATCCCCTAGAAGCTCAAACATTATCCAGGTTCACATGGTTTAGAGATAGAGTTTTTTTTGATGACTGAATTGTAGAGCAGAAACCTCAGGCATTACTGAAGAGTTGGGCTGTAGCCCCATAACACTGCCAAGGCATGTACTCCTGGCTAACATAATAAGGGTGCCTGTGAGATGCTCAAACTAGCATTAACTGCTGAGAACTAGTCTGTGAGCAGAGGGGGCTGGGAAACAACACAGAATGCCAGATCTCAGTGAAAAATGGAAACACTTCAAAAGAAGTTTCTTCTGCTAGATGAGTATAGGAAGTCTTAATTGTTGTTATGTTCTCTATTTAGGAGATATATTAAAGACCAAAAGAGCAGAATTCTGTTGTTGGGTGAAGAAATATGTTGCAAAGATGGTTCAGTTTTTTTGTGGAAGGACCAGCTCTGTTATAGAAGGATTATCACTTCAAACAGATTGCCGCCACTGCAGGTTGCAAACACACAACTGAAAGCTTCTAGTTCTCAGCCCATGCACAGATGTCTTTCAATAAGTTTAGCCAGTAATTTCTTCAAATTGCTCAGTTTATCAGCAGCACATGTCATCAATCCTGGAGTGGTTGCTCAAGTCAAACTACAGAATCCTTAGCTTACAGACACAGCTGCAAACAGGTGAACAGGCAGAAAGTAATTTGTGCAGCTTGGTGGCTGTCAGACAAAAGACAGACAATCTGTGTTTAAAACAGATTGCAGGCCTTGCATGAGCCAGACAAAAGGGATTTCTACAACTGAAAATAATTCCAAGGTTAACATATTTTCCTTTCTTCCATTAGGCGATTTGTTAAAATTGGAAACAATGAGCATTATAAATCTACACAGAAACTAGAGATAAGATGAAAGAGAAAAACAGATCACTAAATAAGTTTACATCTTTCTGTTGAAAAGCATACAACTGGTATTCATATAGCACTCCTTTTCATAAACTAAGCAGAGTTATAATACCTATAAGGACATTTAATACAGATTTTTAGTTATGTTAAGGAAGTCTAATTGGGAAAAGAAACAGCACTGTCAAAACAATAAGTTTGTAGTATTCTCCTGTCTTAAAAAATTGACTTTTTTTTCTTTTCAAAATCTCCTTTGGTTATAATTTAAAGATAATGTGTGATTTATCAGGATTTAATTTCAACTTTAAAGTCCTCTCTTTCTCAGATATTTTAATATTGGGTAGATTTATCAAGATTTACTGTACTGAGTATATCAGAGTGAGAAATTTGTAGCAAACAAGCGTACTGTAGTGCTAACCTAATTACAATAAATTAGAAAATATGCAATTGCCCAATCACAGATATTATCTCAAATGTGTGGCTATAGAAACTTCTCATGGGCTCAGTAAACTTGCCTTGACCTCAAAACTTCTGCAGCCTTCCATGAGGTACTAATCAAGCTAATGTAATATAGCCCTTCTTCCTGTTTAGTTCAGTGAGTAAGTACTTACTTGCAATAACATTGATGGGTAATTCTATGCCTAGTTTAAGTTCTTGGCAAATTTATTTTCCATGTTGCTTAAAACTTACCAGCAGAGAGAGATTGTGGGTGGAAGAAGATGCAGAAAGTAACTGTCTGCTCTATAAAGCAGCACCTGCTTTGTGATGATATGGTTCTGTACATAGGGGAAAAATCATTCTGCTTTGAAAGATATGCAAATCAATGTACTTTGTGTGTAACAAAAGTACAAACATATAGTGATACATATTATGACAGATTGATGAATACAATGGATAATACAAAAGTGTTTACAAAACTTATTTTTGTCCCATCAAAAGCCACTGTTGTTTTCTTAATGAAAAAATTAAAATATATTCTTTTTGTTACAATCATGCCTCTATTACCTACTTGAATCCAGCATAAGTATTGTCATAATTGAAGATTACTGCTGTATGGCTGTTTCAAGTTCATAGCATTATTGAAATCTAGCACTAAATTCTTCAGGGAAACCTGATGCTGAGGCTGAATTGAAAAATTCTTTAGATTTCTCAACTATGAAGATATCACAAGCATGTGCTTTAATAAGCTATAGCATAGAAGTACCATTTTTCATGTTTTCTGACAAAATGCAAAATTCCAAGATACAATTTTATCTTTAATATGTGCTGTGTTACAGGACTCCTTGCATTTGGATTTTCTTTTAATTTTTGTGTCTTAATAGACAGCAAGGTTTTTAACATTTCAAAAATTAATCACACTAATGGAGATTTTTCTGTTCTTTGGCCAGGAAATATAGAAGGTTCTTTCTTTGCAATGCTGACAGCACGTGTGTTGCTTGTTGATTGTGCAGGGTGTATGCTGCAGATTGCAGCCTGACATTGCTGTGGTGTTCAGTGCATGGGCTTCATGCATTCACTGTAAAGGTGAGATCATCATCTTTAAAGGATGGTTTTAATTTGTGTTGGTGAATCAAGTGGATACTGTATTTAAGGAAGGGGAAGAAAGTGTATTCATGCAGGTTGCTGTCTGCAGTCCAAATTGCTGATCAGAGAGCCTTTATACACATCCGTAATGTGCTGTGCAATATAAGCTGAAATATATTCCACAAGGGAGGAAAACGGAATAGGTTACATACGCTGTTCCTAAGTGCAATGAATATAAAACTCCATTACTCACTTTAAGCAGGTGCTTTTTATATGAGGCTTTAAAGAAATATAAAACTGCTGGTGAAATGATTGGTTTGTACAGACACAACTTAACTTCCAGTACTTTGACCAGATAAAGAGGCTAAAAATATTTCAACAAACATTTCTTTAATGATTTCAAGGATTAAAGGTTAATATCCTCCTGGTGTACGAAACAGCCATTCCAGACACTAAATGTATTGTTTTCTTTAAGTCCTCAGGAGTTGCATAGGCCATTTAAAAGAAAATGCAAACATGTTTATTAAATCGTTGGAGTACAGTGACATAAAGAAATATAGTGTGATATAGAAAATTGTGAATAAGAATGATACTCCAGTTATAAAAAACTCTCATCTTTAATGAAAGTGAAATTTTGTCATCTGTGTGCATGGAAAACCACATGTAAAGGGGTAAACTCAGGCCTTTTATTTAAAGCAGTGTATACTCTCTGAGGAGAATCATGGGAAGATTGTTCATGATAATACTGATACACTGTATTTTAATATTTTAGTTTAATTTCAGTCATATTTTACTTACCCACCCAGTGTGAATTAAAGGAGTAATTCCTACTTCTTCACATTTTTACTCTCCTACTCCTGCCATTTCTTACTACTTTACAGTCAGTGATACTAGCAACAATCTCTGTCATTCATCTTGTAATCATGTGACTCTGGACTTTCTTCACTTCCCAACTGAGGGATGTTAACATTCTCTTTTGCTTCTCCCCCATGCCTAACAACTCAGGAAATAAACTGTTAATGATTACATTTTAGGTGTTCTTTATTTTTGATAATACTATTGCCGAATACATCTGACCTTGTTTTGAATTTTTATGAACCTTTGCATTGTCTTTACTGCTTAAGGGATTACTATGTCCATCCTCTAGAATTCTCATCTTGTTTACCTTTTTACTGGTCCATAACTGTGCTGTCCTCTATTCAATAAGCTCCAGCTGAGCCTGTGAGAGATTTTAGCCATTGCATATTGTTTGACAGCAAACAGCTGATGAGGTGTCCTGTGTTACAGGGAAGCTCAATCATGTGTAGGTCCAGGTGATACCTGACACACCTGTCTTTAGCATAGTAGGTATGTTACATAGCACTATAAAGATTGACTGTGTTCTAGTGAAGGAAGCTTTTTAAAGGCAATACAAACTCATAGGAAGTGTTTATTAGTTTTATAGTTGCCAGATAGTTTATTTGAGTAGATGTGCCTTAGAGAAGGGGGCTTCACAGGTGCAGTAGAAGATTATAAGGTCTGAGATGAGCTTTGTCTGAGAATTTGTTCTTTCATCCTACAGTTTGCTGTCCTAGAAAGTCTCTTTAGTTGCTGGCCAGCTTTTTACTAGAAGTTGTAAAATGCAGACTTTAATCCAGAGTCTAAGATAAATTGTTCTTTTTGCTTAATGTGTTTGAAGATAAATCCTTTGAGCTAGTGCTGGATTGAACTTGAACTAGACTAGATAGAAAATGCATTTCCATTTTTTTGAGATCCTATCAGAGTTTATTGAGTGAAAGTGTTTTCATGTATTTTACATGTTGACACTTGGCATGAGCTATTAGTCTCAGATACAGCAAAATGACTGTATTTGAAATGGATAGAAGGGTTGTACAACTGGAATGGAAACAACAGATTGCAAGTCCCCAACCAAAGAGAGTCTAACTGAGGACAGGAATTGTGAGCTCCATCCTCCATCCAGCTGTCTGTCTTCATCTTTTTCGAGATCTTGCCTCAAATACTTTACTGTGCAGGTTTTTCAAGTTCTTATTTACCCATATCTAGGATGCATTTGTATCCATATCACTTTTAGCATTTGTGTACTGACAACACCTAGGTATGAGAATTGATAGGACATGCTTTTTTAGAGTTACAGTCCAGATTTCCATAGATTTTTTTTGCATTTTCTTTGAAGACAGAAGTTATTTTAATACATCAGCATTTATCTCAAATGATGCAGAATATCTGAAATGCAGCTGTTGAATTGGGCAGAAAGGAGAATCAGTCCTTTTCTTTTTGAACCACTGTTTACAACAGCAGGAAGAGTAGCACTAAAGCTACTTTAATCCTTTATCTTGACCAGTGCCATATTGCCAGATCCAAGATAATGGTTTCAATTAGGTATGCTTATAATTGACGATGCCTTAAAAGCCAGAATGTTAGCAATAATGAGGTTAATAATAATAATAAATTGCCCACAACTGCACTTCTCACAGCAAAGGTGTAGAACTATTTAGAATACAATCTGTGTTTAAAGACAGAAGATGCTATTCCTTTTCTAAGCATTGGCTGTTTAGATCAGAAAGATCTACAGTCCAACAGGGAGTAGGAGAAGTCTGGTGGTATGGGATGAGGTCAAGGTTGCTCATGGCAGAGGGGTTTGTGACTGTCTGTGTTGCCCAGGCCTGGCCTCCTCTGACATGTGGCATGCCAGGGGACAGCTGCTTGCTGCTCCATAGCCCCACCTTGGCTTGCAGGTCTACAACCCATTGTCTAAGTTGCCCTGGTTTTTCCCTGCAGCTGCTGAGGTAGAGCTGTTAGAGCTGTTCCCACCTGGTTCCCCTACTCTCAAGCACTTAGGCCCAGCTTTGTGCCTCTGCCAGCTCCAGTACAGCTTTTCTGGCAGATTTCTCTCACAGAGCAATTGCTACTAGTGAGGTTCACATCTCCCCCCCACATTTTCTATCCTGATAAAACTTAGCAAATACTATATAATAGTAGCTTAAATAAATATTGCTAATCACACATGAAGCTTAGCCGTCAGTGTGCAACACTTGCAAATTGTTGTCCAGCTGTGCTCCAGTCAGTGTTAGGTACCATTGCAAGTGGAAACAGCACACTGGGAGTAGGGCCATAAGGGTATGTTTCTATTGCTAGGAGGAGGGCATAGTTAAAATTTTCACCCTTATCTTCACTAACATCACCTCCAGCTGCACTGTAAAAAGCAACTGGAGGAGGATGATTGGTCACCTGATTACTTCTTTTGGTGAACTTGGCAGTGTTAAGTTTACAGTTGGATTGATGAGGTCTTTTCCAGTGTAAATGATTGAGAGATTCTGTGCATTTTAGTGGTAGCTGTTTAGTTCTCATATGAGCATTCCAAATTAAAACCACATTTTACCTTACTGGATAATCACTTAATCAATAAGGAATATTTAAAGTTTCTTCTTACCTAGAATGCCTTAAGCATATTATTCCAACTGTTCTGTTTTCTTCAGTATTGGTTTTCAGTTTTTGAACCATAGGTTTCTTATTTACCTCTCCATTGGAAGCAGGATTTTAGAAAAATCAAGAGGCTTTTGGGTTAGGAGAAATGGGGACCTGTATGAAGGCCATAGTGTGGGGAATCTTGAAGCAAGAACGTAGCAACAGGATTTTGTCTTAGTGGCTCTCTGTGTAGGTGACATGCTGCTATGCTTTAGCAAGCTGGGAAATATTTTGCAATATGTAAATCTCTGTTTATAATGATGATCCTGCATCTTGTTTCGTATTTAGGCAGTGGAGAAACCTTGTTTAGTTTACAGGTAGTTTAAGAATTTAAGTTGGAGAGATTTTAACATGTTCTTTTTGCAGCTTATGTTCTGATGAAGAGAATGATACATACTTAGGTTGATAAATATTTTGTCATCGTTGCCCAAGAACAAGGGAGCTTGACCTTCTTTAGCGAGTATTTCAGTCTGTCACTAAATTTCACCCTTTCATGCATTTACTTTTTCTTTTAGTACCATGGTTAAAGAGAAAATAAAATCAGAGCTATTTTTAAGGACAAGGGTTCTTCTCAAGCTCCAGTGTGTGGAACTTTGGCGCAGAAGCTCAAGTCAGTAGAAAATCTGCCCAGTTCACAATATGTTAAAGGCAAGACAAGTCTACCATAATCCAGTTGTTAATGCCCTGTTTAGTCTTGGGAGCAGGTGGGGATGAAACAATAATTTCTCAGAATAGTGATATGTAGGCTAAAAACTGGTTGACACAGTTACATGAAAATAAATAACTATAATAATTAAAATAGAAACTGTGATGTTAAATAAAGTTGAGTTAGAAAAAAAACCAAAACAATTTTACCTTAACACTTCCTTAAAATAAGCTGCCTGAATTCCTGCTTTGAAGAAGAAAGAAAATAGTGGCCTGTGAGTAGGTACATTAGAGTTGCAAAATACGGTCTGTAGACTATGTTGACAGATTAGAAACATGCAATTGAGAACACAGTGAAGATGCTTGAGGTACTTCACTGCATAGATTCCATTTTGCTATGGAAAAATTGCAGAAAATACTTATACCTCATCTTCTACATTTTAGGAGAATCTTTCTTTTTCTCTGTTTTTCCAGTTAAAAAAAGGAAAAGGAAGGGGAGGAGTGTGGGGAGTGAAGGAGGGAACCTCAAACACAACACCCCAGTGTTTTCAGGTGTTGTGTGTGAGGAAGCAGAATGACAAAAGAGCTGTTAAAGTTCCTATGTTGCTGCTGTTTTATTGCAAATAAGAATGTGAAGGCTTTTTGCTCTCCCAATACTTTGAACGTGAGAAGTAGGATTGGTGCCAGTTAGAGCTGGTCTTTGTGGCTTCTATTATGTTCTTTCTGAAAGGAAGAAGGAATTAAGTTTGGTTTTAACTTGGAGTTCCTTAGAAGTGCTATCTCCCTAACCAAGTCCAATACAGACTCCAGAAGTTCTCACTGAGCACTGCCTAAGAAGAGACTGAACACAGATGAATATCTCTCAGGAAAGAAATGAGGTTTCTCTTATGCTTCAATTTGTTTACTAGCTTTTCTGTGTTAGTCATGTAAAACCTAAATATATGTTTCTGTGAAAATAATTTGACATTTTTTGTCATGATTCCAATAAGACTTATGCTTCAGTGTTATTTAGTTAATAGTGCCTTACTTTTATTCATGGATTGATCTTTTTACTGTTTGAAATAATTTTGACAAGTATGTGACAGTCTTTTACTATATCATGTTGCCAAACCATAGTTTATTGGGACTTGATGCTTTAAATGTTGAAATTATTCCTTTTGAGGCCACAGACTAAATGTGGGGACAATTCATGTGGAGTTGCTTCTAGAAGTTTGTCATGCCTTACTCATTTCCTATTTAATGTTTTGCAGTTCTTTTATGCTCTTTCTAAAGAATTATTGTATTTCAGGGATTTGGTGCACACAGTCCTGACTGTTGTCCTCAGAATCAGTAACATACCTTTTTTCTGCTTTTCTGTGCTTGTTACTGATCAGTTTAGATTTTGCTTCTTGGTTTGCCATCATTGCAAATCCACCTTATCACAAATGGATTGGTAAAGATGTTCATTGGTAAAATCACTAATTAGGTAATGTTTTTAAATAGGCCTTAAATTAAATGAGTGCTTAGATCACTGATTGTACACATGGCTACGTGTTGGGAAGGAAACGCTGGATTTTTACTGCAAATCATTCTACAGTGGGCAGGATGTTTCCAGGAAAACAAAACAGACCTCTAAAAAATTTATCTGGAAGGAGCCGTAAGTTACATTTGATGGTAACTGGCACATGTATCTATTTCTCCATAAAGTCTTTGATTCCCCTATTCCTGACAAAAATAATAAATTAACTGAAGAAAAAGTGATTTGTTCTAAAAAAAACCAAAACAAACATGTTGGCCTAATTTGCACTGAGCAACAAAGTCGAGTAAATCCAAGTTGTGCTTTTGCAAGTAAGATTCCAGAGGAATGGGTACGGCCCAAGTTCTACTCTCTTGTCTTGCACCTTGGAAATAAGCCTTTCTCATACTTCATTTACAGGATGTTGAATTTTCATGATGTTTGCTGTTGGCACTAATATATTTTGTTTTCCTTGTGTCTGTTCAAATTCATGCTCAGTGTATTAATTAAAATGTTGTGGTCTGTTTACCTCCATAGAAAATTTCAGTTAGTTCATGGAGGCATGGAGAATTTCTTATCTAGGAGTTCAAACATCATGCTCTATCAGTCCCTTAAAACACTACTTAAAAAAAGTTCATAGACATTGAGGGGAGGGAAGGAAGCTCTAGTCTTTGCTTGCTAAAACATTTGTTAGCTGAAATAGGTATTTAAAGGAGTATTTTAGTTACGTGAACAACTGTTGAAGCTTTGATTTTATAATGATATCATGATGAAAGAAATTAGGGAGACTATTTGGGAGGAGCTAAAGTTACAGGGATGGAAACTACAGATAGAGGCATATGAAGGAAACAAAGCTTCTTTCTTCTCTGTGGAGCAGCTTGCCAGTTTGACAAGTTTGTGAGAGATGGTTCATAATTTCCAAAAATTTTCAGAAACTGAAGAAAATGGCCTTCTATTTTAAACCAACTCATTAGAAATGGTTCACTAAAAGTCTCTAAACTTTCTGTGCCTTGAAAAAGATTTGTAACTTGGCAAGGGTAATCACCTTTAGTTTAGGTGATTTTTGTGTTTGTGATGGAAGTCTAGTTAGACAGTCTTCAGTTTCTTACTGTGTCCTGTGTATAGGATTTCAGTAATTAATAAATAGGTTTTTTGACTATCCATCAGTCCAGAGCTGTGAAACCTGAATGGAATATTTCACTGGCAACTTCTTCTTGGTTACTGTGGTGTACTGCAGTTAACAGGTGTGGAAGCTGAAATCAGGTTGCCTTTTGACATCAAAGCAACATAGAAAAGGAAGGGCATGAGTACACTTGTGTTTTCCCAAATACTTTCCTATTTTCTGTTCAAGTAGTTGAAAACAATGGACAAAGTGTTTACTCTAACCCTATTACAGAAAAAAAATAGCGTGCTACTGCTACCAGTTACTTCTTCATATGCATTAAAATATGATTGTTAATTATCAATGATCATGTATTAATGGTTTACAAGTTTCTTTAAGGTTAAGACATTCAACTTTCCTGGCTTCCTATCATAGTCCTTAACTGCTGGCTGAGTGAAAAGCAGTTCATTAGCTCATCTGAGCAATGCTTTGGTGATTGTCATGAATATGATGACCGGTCAGTTGAATAGGGCAAATAGACTCATGTTTTCATGGAGGTTGTAGAAAATAAATGTCTTGGATAGTGCTGTCATATCTTGCTGAAATTCAGTTAAGTCTGAAAGTTACTTGGTGAGGGACTAGGGTTAAAAAGAAACAAATTGTGAGCATGATCACACTAAACTTGGTTCCTTTTATTCAAACAGGATAGTAAACTAAAATGTAAGTTATGCATGTAAAAAACATGGACAGTTTTAGTCTCAATGCAAAGAAGTTGTCCAGAATAATGAATCTAAAAGTGAACTCCATTATGGAAATAATTTAGTTTTAAAATTACTTAGTCTTTCATAGTGAAATGAGAGAAATGTATTGGACATCACACCTTTTATTTTGATTCCTATAAGAATTGTTGAAAAATGAAAACAACAAGAAACTACTGTTTTAAGAGGCCTTAAAAGACAGGGGTCAAATTGTGACCTCAGTTTGATTTGCTTTAACTATAATATTGTCTGCTACTAACAGTTTAATAATCTTTGTTTTGGAATTGGCAGAAAATGGAGATAACTTCTTTTTGTTTTTATTTTTTATTTTTTAAATTTGAATACAATGGCCTCTATTTTGCACAGATTAATAGGAACTATGAGAAGGCAGAAATGCCTGCAGATATCCGAGTTTCTTTTGACAAATTAATGCAGTATCAGATACCATGCCTTAGATCAAAAGAGTTTTTCAGCTTTAAAAGAGGATTACGCTAGACAAAAATGGGAATGAGAGTCTGTTCACAAGACAAACTGGTAGTTGGTCTTTCAGACTGAGAACTGATGGGGTGTTGTAATGGAGGGCACACAGATTAGTCTCAGTGAATATTGTTTGAGCCTCAAGGACAGAAGACAGGTTAAATTTTGATAAGAAAGTATACTTAGAGTGTGTAACCTACTTTCAAATGGCAGTCTGCTTTACAGCATGCTGTGTCTCTCTTCATATGTTTCTTCTCTTTCTGTCTTGGAAGGTACTTTTTATTCAAAAATTATTTTAATGTCTTACCAGAAAAAAACTTGAATATATGTCAAGAAGACTGCTTGCTAAATGTTTTTATATACACTATGAAATACTCTTCAATCGTTAGGAACTGGAGTAGGCACAGTTAACTAGCATAATTAACAAGTTTAATCTGAAATCTTCTGTTCCGTATCATTTTTAGGATTTTTTTCCTTACTAGTTGATATATAGTAAAAGCTGTTCTTTGGGTTAAGTCTCAGAAAGGTTTTGCAAAAAACCTAAATAATTAATTCTGTAGATAATTACATTTCTTTAATGTGTTTAATAATCTTGAAATATGTACAAAAATGCTTTTTTTACCTGATATTCCACAATACTTTCCTTGCATAATTATGGATTTTGGAACAAATTCTATGTTACATGCATGAGGAAATGGTTCCATAATTATACTAATGTTTGTATAATTAACAAGCTGCTTGCCAATTTTAACTGACAAATTCCAAGTCGCTTCTGCATGAGTGGAAAAAAAAACCATAAAAAAGGCAACTTCTGTTAGTTTTTCCTTTCATACTTCTTACAGGTGTTGAAACTATTTATTTCTCATTTGCAAGAGAATTTATGTGGTTTTTTTTCTGATAGGCAGTGCTGTACAGATTTGGAGGGCTGGCTTCCTCCACCTGTGCTCTGGGGCTGTTTTGAGGGCCTGCCCTCCAGCTCTGCCAACATATCTCAGTCCTGGCTTGTACAATCCCGTGCTGCTTCTGCTGCAGTTCTGGGCAGCTCTTCAGAAGTGACTGCCAATAGCACTGACTTCTTCCAAGTGGTGCAGTAGTTTTCTGGTGCTCACAAATGGGGGCTGAGGAAAGACCACCAGAACTTATTTCCGCTTGTGACCCAAGGCAAGGTTTGAACTCCAGTTTCCGCAGAAAAATGGCAAGTGTGCCGTTGGCCTTCTGTGCTGCTCAGCTGCACTGATTTAATGCTTTACATAGCTACTGAGTAAAATGTTGTTGTCTAAATAAAAGCTGAAAACACTTAGTCGTTTTAAGATCCTCAAATTAAATGCTTGTAATAAAAAATGAAGTGGAATAGTTGATGTGGCACTTGTGAAGTAAAAACAAAAGTGTATCTATGTGTGTATATGCATATTTGTTATTTTAATTTCTAAGTGGTTTTGTGTGTTTTCCTCACAGTATCTATATATATTTCATGCATAACTGTTTGTATTAAAACCCATATGCAGCATTCTTTCATTTTCATTTAAAACCTGTGAATCACAACAAAAATGCTGTAAGAACATCTAAGGTAGATAATTAAAATATAATTAAGTTTAAATGCCTTGGTGAAGGAATATAAAAATATTTAAATTCAACAGGCTAGTACATTTGCAGTTTTCTTTTATTAGGTGTGAAATCTAAGAATCCCCTGCCAACTCTTGAGGGCTCAATCCAGAATGTTGAATTGAAGTACTGCGGCACATCATTGGTCAAATGTGCCTCTGGGACCGTGGGATCAATAAAAATTTGTGCCAAAGCCCCAGGTATGTGCAGCTGGACCATGTAAAACTTTATTGCCTGTATAGGAGAATTGGCCTTGCTTTTTACAAGGGGAGTTACTGAAACAAGAATTTACTCATTGTTCCTATGAATCAGAGAGGGGTTTTTGTATTCTGTTTTGGGAGATTTTTTGTTATTAAGTATGTCATGATGATCCAGTCTTGTCTCAGTATAGTCAAATTTTACACTGAAAAAAAATTTTTTTTTTTCTGCTGAGACAAATACTAATCTAGAAGCATTCAATAAATAGGAAAAATTCAGAATACTTTCACCTAGCTTTATCCTTAGCATAATTTTGATATATTCTCTTGATTGTTTAATGCCTCATTTTCCATTATTGCTGCAGGTATGTATTTTGCTTGTAAAGTTTTTGAGGATTCTGTGATGTTTTTTTTTACTTCTTTAATAAAATTTTTCCTGCGGAGAATGGGGGAACTCATCAATGTCAGTGGTGTCTTATGGATGAAAACAGCTAAGGTCAAGAACATTAAAAATTAAATGTTTTTAAATTGAGTTAATGGTGATGTTTAAGTAGATTATTTTATAAAATCGAGAAGGAAATTACTGTTTTTAACATAATCAGTTATTTTATTTGAAGTCCTCCTGGATGTCAAGGCATTTACATGATAAACATTAAGTAGGTTGTTCAATAGCTTATATGATGCTGCTCTTTCTATTTGATCTTTTAATTCTGTATTCACAATCTTAATTAACAGACGTTCTCTTTGGATTAGTGAATGTTTGTCTTGAAAATTTACCTTGTTATGCTAAAAGCAGTAAGGAATCTAATTTTCATCTTAGGTGATGGTGGAAAAGAGAAGCTGATTCCTTTAATTCAAGGCCCTTCTGACACCAGAGACTTACACAGCAGTAAATGGCTCAATGAGAGTAGAAAGCCAGAATCTCTCTTAGCTCCAGATTTGGTAGCCTTTACAATCCAAATTCCACAGTATATGGACTACTGCCATAATTCTGGTAAGTACAAAACTCTTGTTAAGCTGGTATCACATTACATTTTTCCTATCCAATGTAATTTTCAAAACAGGGGCTTGATATAAAATGTGCGAAATGTCAAAGTATTTTCTACACACACTGCACACATTATAACTTTAGTTCACTGTGAGACAAAAGAACTGAAAGCTACATTCTGATGCATGTCTTCTTTAATAAGAAGTGCTTCATTAACTTTGGCTGCCTTTTAAAATAATTATTTCAAACTTCTGTAAACTTTAGGCAGGGGAGGGAGGAGAAGCAGGATCCATGTTGAAAATACTAGTTCTGTTCTCTCTTGCTGGTACTGGGTCAGCCTTCTTATACAGAAGTTGACATACTGAATTCTAAATGGTTTGTAGAAGTTTGCAGCATAATTTATTATTAAGAATTTGTTAACAATAAAAGATAATTTTAAAAATACTGCAGGGCACACATCCCACCTCATCAAATTTGGTGTTGTGGTGGCCTTAAATGAGAAGTTAATAATTTGTGAGAGTTGTCTGGTTAAATTGAAGGGTGTTGTTGACTTTGTGGGCATAAAAACTTTTACCTTACATTCTTACGGTTTCTGTGGTCCTTAAACAAAACATTGGTCTCTTTTAAGCAACAGTGACAATTTTGAAATGTCTCTAGTTTAAAATAACTCATGTAGTTTGTGAAATACACCTGGAACTAGGTTTTGCTGTCAATGTGGTGCTTCTTAAAAGATGTGCTTTCGTTTTTTTCAAAGCTTCTTCTATACTATGTATGGGATGAAATGCAGGAAAAAACAATGCCAAAAAGTATCTAGATTAAGGAAAGCAAAAGAATTACCTGACCCAAATATCATGAAACACAAAAGTAACTTGTACACTTCAAGTGTGCTTTTTTCTCTGTTTTTTTTTAATGATCCTTAAATGTCATTAGCCTGAAAAGTAACAGTGAATTTATTACTGTCATTGCAATTCTCATGTGCATATGCAAGCAACAGTTGATTCTTATGTAGGGCAAATATTTGTTAGCACTGCACTCCAGCAGTTGTTATTTTTTCAGTAATTGTGCTTCTGTGTTTCTTGGAGAGCATCATGTTGAAAATGTTTACAGCAGTGTTTTTATAACAATTATCTTCAGTTCCTGCTCCTAAAGAATAGCCAAAAAACAGTTCATGATTCAATAATATCTGCA
>VWYI01049783.1:0-28000 GCA_013399455.1 Anthoscopus minutus | reverse complement strand
TGTGCAGTTAGTATTTGTCCTCGCTACTTCTTATAACATTCAAGAGCAGTTTTCTTACAATTTAAGACTGACTATGATGGCAGGCTAGACTGATCAGTCTGAATAAGCTTTTCTTCATTGTGTATTTTAAGTATTGATAACACTTCCATGGAAAAGAAAAATTAGTACTTATCTGCAAACCAGGAAGAACAGAGATTATGATAATTAATCAGCATTTCTTCTTCTGAAGCCTCTCTGCAAGTATAGAAGTTAATAAATAGCAAAGCTTATTTTTCTTTGTTTTAAACCGTGTTCAACAAAACAAAACATAATCTTTACTGAGTAAAGCAAGGCAGGCCTTGCAAAATCTGGGGAAGTCTAGTGATGGGCCAGTTGAAACCTGGAGTTTATAATCCTCTGTGATTTACTTCCTGAAGGAATGAGCAATAACTTGTCTGAGGAAGCCTGACAGCAGACGAAAAAGGGAGCACTGGCATGGGAAATAATCAAGTTGTTTAGCAGTTTGGGAAAAATACCTGTCTTTGTTTTGAGTTATGAAACAGTTTTTTTTCTTTTTAAGTTGTTCCTCCTCTGGCTATCAAGTGTGGTGTAGAGCTGAGGCAGCAGTGGTGAAATCTGCCATGAAAATATAACTGTGGTGGTGTGGAGTTTTTGGCAGATAAAAGGATCTGAAGAAAATCCATCTGGATTAGACTCCTTCATGATAAGAAAGTGATAATGGTGGTAGAAATAATTGCAGATTTAGCAAAGGCTGTAACTTAACTGTCTCTGAATTAGGTAACTCAAACTTCCTTTTTGATTTAATCTTGAGTTTTGATCACAGTGCTGGGACACCTCTCCTAATGAAGATAGGCTGAGAGACTGTGAGTGTTCTGCCCAGAGAAGGAAAGGCTCTGGGGAGAACTCAGAGCCTCTTCCAGCACCTAAAGGGAGCTGGGGAGGGACTTTTCACAAGGACATGGAGTGATAGCATAAGAGTGAATGGCCTTGAGCTGAAAGAGAGCAGGTTTAGATTAGATATTAAGAAAAAATTCTTTGAATGTTGAGACACTGGCAGAAGTTGTCCATAGAGACTGTGGACTCCCCATCCCTGGAAGTGTTCAAGGCCAGGTTGAATGGGGCTTGGAGCAACCTGGGCTAGTGGAACGTGTCCCTGCCCATGACAGGGGATTGGAACAAGATTGTCTTTAAGGACCCTTCCAACACAAACCAATCTGGTTTTGTGACTCTCAATCTAATTGCTGTGTGTATGTAGGCTGTACTGTGTATTGATACCCTTACTGTGTTAAGCTTTAGTGTGTTTAGGTGATACTACACCTAGTTCTCCCTCTGAAGTTAGTGTTATGGAAGCTTTCATTGGGGAAAGCCCAAGAGAAAAACAGGTTGTTTTCTCTTTTTGGCTGTATGAAAGGATATTAGAGCATGAGCTCTTAGTAGCATAAATATCTTTAATCCTAGAGGAGCTGAGGATGGGACATGTGCTAGAGCGTGAAGCTGCACAGAATATGTTGAAAAGCAAAGCTGTGAGCACTTGGGAAGCCTGAGTGGAAGCATAAGTGTTACTTTTTTTTCCACCCCCTTTTTAGATCCATGTGTAAAACCGTAAGCATATTTTACTTTTTCTTCTTCTTTCCACAAAACCATCAAACAATCTGGTGGTTTTATTACTGACAATTTTTAACTGCTTTTTCAGAACCTTCATTTTGTTTATGAAAGAGTGAATTGTTAATTAAGATGCTTATAAAGCTTTGGATGATTGGTTTTGAGAGCAATAAAGACATCTTTCCTTCTCTGTCTTTTTTCTGTCTGTCTAAGTGGTATCTGAAAAGCTTCTGAGATATTTGATAGCCATCCTTTTTGGTGAGAATAATATATTCCCATACACACAGGAAAGTATTAATCTAAACTTTGGGTGTCTAGGAGATAAGAGTTTTCATCAGCTTTTAGAACAGGAAGCTTTAAGGCACTACCACAAATAATACCCTAAGTAAATTTAAAGTTGCTGTTGTAGAGGTGATTAAACAGAAATGGGGAAATACAAGACCATGGCACTTTGAAGCAGAGCTTGTCTACAGGGCTGCTACTGTTGTGGCTGTATCTTGTGACAGGCACAGGATCAGTTTGGTGTAGGCAATTTAGTTTTTAACAGTTGTGCTTTTCTAAGATAATGATAAAAGAAATTATTGATTTTTGTGGGACAGAATTGCACTATCATGGTTCATCAGATAGGACAGTATGCAGAGAAACAGTGCTCTGTTTTCTTCATGTGATATTTTTGGTAAGCAGTGGGAGTGGGGTTAGTGTGTTGTGTTGTGGGATGAGTTTCTTTAGAGGTGGTCATTGCTTTCTGTGCTTGTTCAGTGAAAAGCTAAAGTTTTTATGATCTTCACTATCTAATGCCCCAGGTATAGTGGTACTGAAAACGCTGCCAGACTGGTTATTTACAAAATGTTCTTTTTCCTTGAAAAGTGCTTTGAATGATTTTATGTGTCTTTGATCCCACAAAAATGACTGAGTGAAGGTTTCTGTTAAATCCTTCTCAGCCATCCCCTTGCACATAGCTGGTGCTTGGATGACTCTTGCTAAGCCTGAGGACAGCCCAGGCTCAGGCTGCTGCATATAACACTGCACAGTGAGGGAGGACATTTCTGCTGCATCTGTTAAGTTCCCATAGCTTTTCTGCCTTGTGCATTAACTTGTTCTGCTGTGTTGGCTGTTGAGTTTCCTTTTAGCAACTTCAGCTTTAACATCTTTAAAGTCACTCATTAAGATGCAGACTTCAGTGTATACTTGTCATTTAAGACATGATGGCTTGGATGCCTGTCAGATATCTGGCATCCTTCGTGAATAAGTAGCAAGGCAGGCTGACAAGAAAGCTTTGGCAATGCTACAAGGGGTTTTTTTTTAATGTTACTATGGTGAAAAGGACCTTTGTCGTGGTATTTCCATGTCCTTATTCCTGAAGACTTGGGGCTGCCACACTGAAGCCTTTTAGGTCAGGGTTGGGGAAATACTCAGGTAACCTCAGGATCAGTGGATTTGTTTCCATGGCTCTCTGATTTTGTTACAAGGGCTCGTTAGTTTTAGCAGTCTGCAACCAGTTCCACCATAGTCCTGTGGTTGATTGCAGAGATTAAAAAAGCTAAGATACTGCATATTGTTTTAAATTTAAAAGCTGCCCTCCTGTCTTTAGAGGACTAGAGCAGGCTTTTCTTTAGTCTAACAGTGTGTCGTGCCTCAGAAAACAAATGGGCTGTCCCCACAGGGCACCAGTGTGTACCAGCTGTGAGAGGGTGTGGGACTGCATTGGCTCTGATAGTCAAGATTGTGATGTGAAGTCGAGGTGATGTTTTGCTTTGACTCATGTTTATTGTTCCTTATACATCATATTATTTTTCCACACTATGTATGTGCGTGTATGTGTGTATTTATTGATATTTCCTCCCTCCCACAAAGGCAGTTGTGTGGAGCTGGGCAGTTTTGTGTGCCTCAAACCTGGCTGTCACAGCACAGTGTGGTGTGTGCAGAAGACCACAGGTGAATATTTTCCACTGCAGTGAAAAGCTGTGTTAATAATGCTGAAGGGGGCTCTTAGTGGTCCCCTGGGCTGCCTTTTGATTAACCACTTGACTACTACTTGAATTCTCCTAACACTGCATTGATTTCAGTAGTGCTAATGGAACGCAGCAGCACAGCTTGTGTGAGGAGGGACTAGAGGTAGAAAAGTTAATTTTCTTTAAATCGTACCAACACTTCGCTACAGAAGTTTCTAAAATGTTGGAAAGCATTTTGTGCTGTGCATTTAAAATCTTGAAACCTTTAGCTCATTTGATTGAATATGTTGCTAGTGCTTTCAGCTCACACTGCAAATTCTCTCTTTAAAGAAATCTTACCAGCTGGAGATTAAAAATGTGAATTGAATTGAGAATGTGTTAATTAGTTGGAGAAGGGAAAGAAGACCTTATACTAACTAAACCAGCCTTAACTACAATCTGTGTCTAACCACAGATACCAGATTTCAGGACTGAAATAGAAACAAGAGAACAGTTTCATGAATTAAAGTAAGAATAGTACTTATATTTAATGATCAAAACCAGAAGGAGAACAGAGGTAAAATTGATGAATAGATTTGATCAGATGTGATTACTCTGACCTTATAATACTAGAGAGGTTCTGTATTTTATGAGATCTGCTGATGGGAACACTTTTGACTTGAGCTATTATCTGTGCTGTGTAGCATCAAAAAAATAAAATACTTTAAAAATACTTGAGTATGCACTAGTCTGAAAATCAGAGTTTAAGCCTCAAGGTTCCAAAGTACATCATTTTTTTGTGTCATGTTAAATTCTTAATACATTTCTGTTCTCAGAAGAGTACCAAGCTGGTCCTTAGCAGAGTAGGTAGACTGCTGGTGTCAGCTTGCAGTTTCAGCTGTATTGCAGCCTTTTCATTTGTTTTAACCAATATAGCTATTTTAAAACTCTTATGACAAACAGAGCACCTATCAAACAGCACTCACTGCTGAGTGACTAATTATAACTCTTATTCAGCGTACTGTCTTAGTGGAATATTTCTAGACTTCCTAACTGTCTGATGGAGAAAAATTGAAGCAGAATTTTTTAGCCTGTTACAAAGCATATTATTTGAAAGATGTGCAATATAGAGAAGAGAGAAAATATACATACAGCACTTACTATTGCTCTTTTTTACTATTTTATTAAAGAGCGACCCGAAAGCAAGCAAAAATCAATTCCCTACCACAGTTTGTGCTTTTAGCCACATCATTCTCAGCGTGGGTGTTGTAAACCTTCACTATCACAAATAATACCTGTAGACAGGGAGTTGAAATGCAGGAGGCAATGAAGACCTGCATCTGTGAACTGGTATTTAGGTGCTGAAGGCCTGGGGCTTTAGCAGGTGCAGTTGCTCATCACAAGCAACAAGAGAGAAACTTCTTTCCTTTCCAGTGTGGGGTTGGTGGCTTAGCTCAAATCTGCCACGTCCTTGATGCTGACGTGCCAGACTTTGCCCTGAAACAACTGAGGATTGTTCACAAGTTCAGGTTCACCTGCTGTGCTCTAACCATGTCTGATGCAAAGCTGTAGATCATTTGTGAAGGGAACATATGGCTTTTTTCTAAACATGAGGATGGAGTTTGTTAGTTATATTTTAAATATCCCAGGACCTCACAAACGGTATTTAAGGAGGTTTTTTTAAATCTGAAGTTGCTTAGTGTTTTGTCAGCATTTTTCATTTTTTTTCCAGGATGATCTGTAGCAACTGCATGCTTTTAGGTTTATAATGTGCTGTGTTCGTGTTTCTAGTTTGTTAGTGCATTGACTTTTAATGTAACATCATATGAGATAAATGTTTTAATAATTACGTCTTTTCATAACAGCAGTCAAGAGGAGATAAGCTATGCATGAATTCAAAAACAGGTGTGTGAAGAACAAGAATTAAAATAATGGCTCCCAAAGTTTAGGAGAAAAAAGTATTTATTAATTCCTGTTGCTTTGTACTAACTTGGCAGTTGCATTTCTAACTTTTTTTTTTGGCTGAAAGTTCTAAGTTTTGGCTGGGAAAAGAGATTTCAGAGCTTTCATTTTAAATTACATAAATCCTAATTAAGGATAAAAATTCTTGTGGTTTCTCAAATACTGTTTTCCAACAAAAGTAACTTTAATGTCAGGCTTTATGTAGTTTTCCCCTTCAGGAAAGAATTATCCAACATTATTTGCTAAGAGCATAATACATCTATCCAGACTTTTTAACAAGAATCCTCGTAAGATATTAGGGGTTTTATCTCAAAATGATGAAAAACTCCTAAGTCTTGACATGTATGTTGATGCTTGCTTTTCATGTTTTGGAAGATCCTGATGTGTAGATTGGCATCCCCAGGGTTCCATTTCTTCATTTCCCTTGGCTTTATGATCACACTCAGAAGTGTAAATTGCTGGTGTCTGGTTGAGCTTGGTCTCAGCTGCTCATGGAAAAAACTCTGGATTCCTGTTTAAGGAGAGCCAGCTATGAGATGTTACCAACAAGCTCAAGCACACCCTCCATGTCGAGTTAAAATGAGCAGCAAGAGGAGCAGAAATGTAATTCTTCATACAGGGTCTGATCATTAAGGAAGAATTTGGGAGGGATGATTCTCAACCTTGGACTCACACTGACTGTGGCCAAGAGGAAAGAGTATGACCAGAGAAAATAGTAGTTGACTGAAACTGTCAGGATTATTCCCTGGTGAATTCCGTTCTGCACTGAATTCTCAGGCTTATATGTGGAAACCAGCACTGACTTGCCCATTTCTGCAGGCAGTTGTTGCTTTGGACAGCAGTTCTGCATGTAGATGTGTTTCCAGTCTGACTGCATCAGCTGGCTTCCTGTTCATGGGCACAGAGGAAAGACTGCTTCTCTAGGGAATACTCAGATGGAACAGAATTACATTTCTCTGTTCCTTCTCCTGTTCTTTCACATTCATTTCCGCTTGTATGCACATATTGCTACATTCTTTTTTGCTGTGGATGGCAGTTTTATGTAAATTGTTTCATGGGACTGTTTATATTTAAGTTTTCTAGAATTGCCTTCACTGTTCTATTACCTGATTAACAGCTGAGAATGAACCAAGTGGAAGCTGATGTAGGTGTTTGGGATATAGCTCCATGGTAAGGCTGAGTGGGAAAATGGGAGTGGGAAGCTGGTGATTGTGTAAAGCATCTCCTCCATCTGTGGACTATGGTGGAGAAAGAACGTGGACATTTTTGAGGAAGGTGAATCCTAGGAGTGTTTACTGTTGCTGGCAAGAGAGGGGAAAGATGTCTGATACTCTTGGTATTAATACTCCTAGACATATTAATATTTTGACATGGTGAGAGGTGATAAAGGTGAGCATTAGTGTTTTGAGTTCCTTATAGAGACAGATTATCCTGGAGAGATCCATGCTTTGTGTGCAACCCATCCCAGTGGAAGAGCAGTGAAAAGACTTAGTGCAGCTGGCCACAGGGGAGACCAGAAGCCTGAGAAAGTCTGTAGCTTGTGCTGAGAAAAATGTCTGTCTTTTCATTTTTACTTCTTGGAATGGACAGGAACTGGGAGGGTTTGTGCTTGGGAAGTGTCTCTGTGCCACAGCTGGTGGGAGCTGCTGAAGTGTGAGCCTGGTGCAGTGTGTGACTGTTGGAAGAGGGCTTTTATTCTTGCAGGTAGATCTTGCAAATACAGGGATCCTCTAAAACCTTGAGCAATGAGCAGTAGTGAAGACCATTGCCTGTCAGCAAAAACATGCTGGGATGCAGAGAATGTGTTTACACATGCAGAAGCAAACATGTAAACTGCAGTTGTGTATCTACCAAAAGTCGGGCTGTTGTCCCTATTTTGGGTTTTTTCTCCATCTTTTAACAGGCCATGAGATTCCCATTCAAATGAAATATGGTGTAAGTGATAGAGTTGGCACTGAGTGCTGTAAAATAAGGAATTATAGCTTGTGCTTATGTATTACCCTGTACTTAATAGGACTTAAGTAGAAGAGAGGATTTGCTTGACTAACCTTCTGAAGAGGAGAGCCATCGTATGATAGCATAATTAACTTGAGATAGAAGACATTTTTTTATTTTAAATGACAAAATTAATGGCTCATTCTTGTTGGCAAGCTATACCCAGGCATTCAGCTTTTTCCACCCTAAATTCAGTATGATGCTGAAAGCTGAACTTTCCCTATGGTTGAGCTGCATCTCTGACATTGTACCAGAGATTTCAGAGGTATTTTTTGTTTTAGGAAGATCTTGAATTTGGCATGCCTTATGTAAAACTGTTATTTTGCATTCAGACTTACGATCAGGAGGATAAAAAAGAAAAGCCCACAAATCCTTTTAGACCATAAACTTCTTCTAATGGAATTTTACTGATTATTGAAAATTACCATAATAGTAACCATGCTTCTTTATTAGATCTCAGTACTCAGGTACTGATTTTGGTGTGATGCAAGTGGAAGGTCTGATTCCTGAACTGCAATAAAGCAAAATGTCCTATTATTATGTAGTTCTACTGACTGAATAGAGAATATACTTTAAATTGCTGCTATCTGTATGCATGCTTTGTATGTTCTTATTCAGAGCAGAAATCAGAGCCTTAGATGTCGGTGGTCTGGTCTGCAGGAGTCCCACAAGGATAAGGAGATAGGCAGAATATTTTGAAAGTGCTTATTGATTTAGAATTACAAAGTCATTGTACAAACTACTTTGCTTCAGTGCGATTGTCATTGGCAGCACAGCTCAGTTTGTCAAATCACTCCTGCTGCAGAGACTGACAAAGAAGTGGGGACTTCCTGCCATGACTCTTCTTTCCACCATCAAGTTCATTTTGCAATGCTTGGCTAACATTTCAAGTTTTATCTTTAAAAGAAGCTATTTGCAAAAAATTGGAAAATATATAGATCAGGTCATGGGTTTTGCATATAATAATATAATGAAACATTCTAACTTTTACCCACAGATTTTTTTGCTATTCTATTCTAATACTGCAGCCTTTTTTTTTTTATTTTCTTCAGGGCTTTCTAATTAACATATTCTGGATGAAACTGTGCACAGTTACTGCCACAGCATAGTGTTCCTAGGCTGATGCCTGGCTGACTTTAATGATCTTGATTCTTGCCTGTAGGAAAAGCCAGAAATGATGCAGGTGTAATTTAGATAACTGTGGGATGAACTACCTAAATTGAAAACCTTCTCCTTTGCTGCCTTTGGCAAGAATCTCTCCACCATGGTAATAATTTTTCTTGCCTTAAAGGCCTGCATTAGAGGGTTCTTCTAAGAAGAAAGTTCCTTGGAGCAGAAGGGGTAATGTCCTTTAAAACTGCTGCTTTTTCCTTGGCTCATGCGCTAGAAATCTTGCTCTGTCTTTAATGTGTTCAGTAATCTAGAATGAAAAAAATATTAAAATGATCAAAAAAAGGAAGAAAAATGTCTTGGGAGACCATAAGAAATACTTCTTGGGAGATGTGATGTAGTGCTACTCAGTTGTTAAATTAGATCATATTGCAACATTTATTAATTGGGTCATATATCTGGTGCCAAGTTTCAGGTTTTGGGTATTTGATAAAGTGATAGCAGAGCTTGAAAAACTAGTTTTATGTTTAAGAGCCATATACATTCTATAAGTGTTTGACAAATGAAAACAAATTGTTGCAATTTAGTAGTTTCAAGCACACTTTAATTAGGAAATTATTTTCGTTGTTGTTATTTTCAGTATGGATTAGCTTTAATTTTGAGTCTGAATTTTTGTAATTCAGCACTTTTACTTCAAGTCAGAGTTGAAATCTATGCAACCATTTTCTCATGTGGTCAAAAAGGAGCACACTGAGTTTTAATGTTACAGCAGATATTACCCAGTAGGACCCTTCAGTCAGTCTGGATTGTAGATCCATGAAAATAAAAGGCAGGATTCATCAGGCTATCTGTCAGAACTATGAAATGAAGCTCAATTATGGTCTGTGTTTCTCTTTAGATCTCATAAATGGAGCCCAGGAACAGTGTGAATTGCCTCCTATGGATGGTTTTCCTCACTGTGAAGGGAAAATAAAGGTAAGTGAGCTGGTTTTAATCTTATGTGCATTCTGTTAAAAATGGAACATATGTTGCAAGAGGTCACTACTCAGTGGTGTAAAACAAGAACAGCTGAGTCAAAAATAGGACATTTAGGACTGTGTGTTGCTGCAGCATTGCTCACATCAAGCCTTTAATATTACTGCTGCAGAGAAATAGAGCAGCACCTCACAAGACAGGAAAAAAGTGCAATATTAAAATGCTATATTATTTACTGGAAAGCCTTACTGTTTGAGTGCTATCTCATTATTCAGAAACTTCTGCTTTTGGAAAACCCCTATTTTCTTCCCCATGATGAGTAATTTTGTGTCCCCCTGCCCCAGGACTGTGATTCTGTGGGTGCCTCACTCCAGCCTCCTTTTCAGCATGATGTTTCTTTGCACTTCTTTCATCTCGTTGCCCACAGGTCTGTGTGGTTCCTCTGTTCCCCTTTTCTATTGAAAACATTCTGTCTCTTATGCTCACAAGTAGGCAGTGCCTGTGTGTGTGCAACCAGAATTCTGGTTGATTCTAAGTCCTGTATTTTAAGTCCTGTATTTTACTAATAATGTAGTTGGAAAGGCTAAATATGACAACCTGTCAGAGTTTAGTTGGAAAGGAAAAAAGAAAAAGGCAACAAAAACAGAGAAACAAACTCCAACAAACTTGCAGAGATAGAGGTTTTTAAGGTTTTTTTTTCCCCTCAAGATATATTGCAAATGTAAGGGATACTGATTTATTACTGTGAATGCCCCATCCCTAAAAGTTCAAGGCCAGGTTGGGTGATGCCCATGGCAGGTGTATTGGAATGAGATGATTTTTAAGCTTTCTTCCAACCCAAACCATTCTGTGCTTCTGTGATTAGTGGCAGACAATAGTAAAATTTCTGCTTGCTTGAATGACCAAGTATTTGTGAAATTAAAAGTCACTACATTTTGAATCTCTGGTCTGTGTTTTGATCTGTTTTGGCAAACAGGCAGCATAGTGACTATATAATAAGTTACTTGACTATTGAAATATGAACTGAAATTAATTATTTGCTTCTGCAGAAATGGCAGATTCTTGGCAGATTTCAGTCTTGGTAACTGAAATGATCTGTGAAATTCTAGAGGAAGCATATCATGGTGGGGAACACACAATGCATTCAACTGCAGCCACAGCCAAATGTCTGGATCCTAATTTTATTCTCCTTTTGATATTTGTCTCTTCTTGCCTGGCTGCCAGTTTGTATAAGCTGTGCTCACATCTGCTGTGTTGCTGCTTCCCCAGCATAACTGAATGCAGGAATGCAGTGTGCTGCTAATTATTAATAAAATTCTTGGTTTGTAATATGTGATATTTATAGTCACTTCCTCCATTATTCTTGGGTGTGAAACAGAGCTATTTTGTTGTACTTTAACCTAATAAACTTTTGTGTCTTTTTTCTGTTGCAGTGGATGAAAGATATGTGGAGATCAGATCCCTGTTATGCAAGCTATGGTGTAGATGGGTCCACATGCTCCTTTTTTATTTACCTCAGTGAGGTCAGTAATCTCTTAATCTGTAGTAGGGGATCATCATATTGCCTTCATAGCTTTGGTAACTGTACTTTTCTCAAAAGAAATAATCATTTTGTTCATAGTAATTTTGTGAACAGGAAAAGGTTATTAAAATGGAATTTATAATTGCTACTATTCATAAACTCTGTAGGGGTTTCTAGCCTGGAGAATTCTAATGTTTGTAACTGCAGTGATGTAAGCAGCAGCTCTGCAGGGAGTCCATGTTGGGTATCCTGTTAAACCTGGGTGTGAAGCTTAGAGATCTTTGCCTTTAAACACTTTTTCTGTTGCTTTTAGTGCAGCTGCTGAAGTACTAATAGGGAGGCGTTTGGAATGGAAAATGTAGCAAGTGGTGCTAGATGGTCCATTGTCCTAAGCAGCATGGCCACTTCCTGCTCAGAGACTTTGTGAATTGTGGAATCTGTTAGCAGAAACAAACAAATAAAATCCCTGAATGTCACATTTCTGAATGAAGTTGCAGCTATATTGGCTAAAGCCTTTATACAAGGGGTTTATACAAGCATCATAAAGTCACCCCAGGACAGGTACCTGTCACAGCCTGAGGTGTTTTGAGTGCTTGTCCTGGTGAGTAATTTTTTTTTCTATTTCCTGGGTAATACTTGTTTCCCAATAGTTAATTTTGTCTATCAGTTATCATGAGCTTGAAGTGCATGCACCAGAAATAGTCAGGTGTATTTGATCACTCAACCTCTTCTTTCTTATAAGTGAAATTTTGGTAACTTTTGGCAACTGATCTTAGAAGTAGTGTCGATACCGAGTGGCTCACTGCTTGCAAGGAACTGAAAGAGCAAATGTGGTTGCAGGGTTGCAATTAATAATAATTTTGTAGCTTCTGTAGGATTGGGATGGTTGGGCTGGGATTTTAAATTGTGTATCTGAGATTAAAACAGTAAGTCTGTTATAAATAACTCAGTTGTTATCAAAGCAGTTTCTGTTGATTTACTCAGCTGACTGTCATTGAACTTCTGGGGGTGTTGCTTGAAACAGCAATAGTTAAATGCATATCCAAAACATTTATCTGAAGGCATAACAAAGGCTGGGTTGAATCACAGTTTTGACTCATTCCATTTCTAGCACCAAGTGTTGATTTATTTATGGGCTGTGAAGCTGGGGAAGGAAAAGATATGGGATGACTGTATTATTTATCTTATTATTTATCACAGAGGCTGGAGATATACTTTCATAATCATCTGAAGCTAATCTGAGTTTCTACTAAAAGGCTTTGTTTTAGCATTAGCAGAGTTATGTTTGGTCATTAGTATTCTGTCAACCAGCAGGTGCTTCATGGTTTAATGCAGATATATCTTAAAAATGATGATGTATCTCAACTGAGTGCGAGAATCTAATATTCTTGAAGACATTTATTATTTTTCATTTCTGTTAAATCCCAGGTTTTTTACATTACAATCTTCCCTTATCAGTTTTGAAAAGTCAGTTGATGCTGTTAGCTCTTTCGTAATTGATCTTTCATGGCCAAATGTGGGCAGACTTTCAGAGGCCAAATGGTTGTTTTTTCAAGGGTCTTGGGATTTGAAATTTTTCTTTAAGCAGCAATATTTAATTTGGTCAACTTAATTTCATGAAGAAATAAAAGTGCAATTAGCCTGTGTACATATTTGGTAACTTCAGAAAAAGGTCTTGTCCTTTTTTTTTTTTTTTTTTTAAGAGTGTTTTCTTATGACAGAATGTAAAACTAATATTGGGTGAATGTGTTATTAACCTTGAGTTTAAATTTGGCATTCTTAATCCTATGATTAATTTCATGATTAATGTCCAGCAGCAGAGGTTGAAAGCTTAAATGTTTGCGAATGCAAGCATGAAATGAAATTCTAATAACACTACAATGATGTGGATTTATGAGGTGTGTTGGCTGCTGGGGATAACTTGGAAATGCTGTTGCAAGAGTAATTTGTCAAAGTGGACAGTGATGAAGAGTTGACAGTTTATAGCATGGTTGCACAGCTGAATGATAAATGTGTCTACAGAGCTCCCAAGTCAGAGCTGCTGATTTAAATTATTAAAATGCATTAGTGTAATGGAAAGGATATTACTGTTAAGATTTTTCTTTTTTACTTCCAGGTTAGACTATTGGGGTGAGATGGTTGTGTACGTGCATGTTTCAAAAGGCAATATATGCATCAAATTATGTACAACCTCAGTTTGGAAAAGCAATGTGCATGAAATGATGCATATATCTACTTTTACTCTTAATCACCTCTACAATCTAGTGTGACAAGTGTCTGTGCTCTTTCATACTCTTCTGGGATCTACTTCTTTTCTTCTGAAGCAGTTCATTTAGGGTATTGCATTATGCTCATGCAGTACTCTTTATAATGTAATTCTAAACTTGTAAACCAAGAAGCCCAAAATGTTTCATTTTGGTGGTCAATATGGGTCAGAACCACAGAGACACAAATTTACCCATTATTTATGTAAAGATTTAGAAAGAAAAGATTGCCATAAACCCCAGCTTTTGGGTATCAGCCGTGTGCTCTGTTACGATTTCCCCACAAATATCTGCAGAGCAGAAACAATGCTGGCAAAATCCAGGCTGCCCCAGGTGTTCTCTCCTGAAGGGCCTGCCCAAGTGCAAGAATCAGCAATTCTGCCTTGCTTTGGATGTCACTCCTGCAGGAGCAGCTCTTTTCCACTGCTCCGTGTCTTGGCTGCTTGTGCAGAATGGGAGGTGAGTGGAAAGCAAGAAACAACCCAGCATATCCAGGCTTCTGCCTTTCATTTAAAGCTGCCCCCTGTGCAAAGCTGCAGACGAGACTGAGAACATTTTTGCACTTCTTTCTCACTGTTTGGCCTCAGGCCATGGATCATTCCTGGGGTGTGATATGCAGCTGTGTTGTGATAGACTCATGGAGTGGCTTGGGTTGGAAGGGACTCTGAAAAGCATCTTGTTCAAACCCCTGCCCCAGGCAGGGACACCTTCCACTGTCCCAGGTTGCTCCAAGCCCCATCCAGCCTGGCCTTGGACACTTCCAGGGATCCAGGGGCAGCCACAGCTTCTCTGGGCAGGCTGTGCCACAGCTTCACGACCCTCTGGTGCTCAGAACACAAATTGTGCTGGAGTCTTTGAAGAGTGGATGAGATACAAATGGTTTGAGTAGCCAAACCAGACTTATGTTCACTTTAATACAGAGCCAGACAGGGATTAGGAATCCCAATAGGAATCGCAAACATTAAAAAGCAAGTTAAACTTGCTTCCTTTTAGCCTTGATGCCCACAGAGAAGAGTGAGTTACTTTTAAACTTAGCATTCAGTTATGAAAAAGTCAGTTGTTTAACACTGTAATGGCATTAGCACAGTTACCATTTTCAGGGATGACATTGCCTCTGGGGAGAAATGTGAAAAAATTAATTTCTAGGCAGTACAAAAATACATTTCACTGCAAAATGTCAGTTTGCAGCTGAAGAATGAAGCTTTTAAAAATATCTTCTCGAAAATGAGTTTCACACTATTTCCAAGCAAAAAAAAAATGTGGAGAAAGTGGAGGGGGCTTATAGATCTTTTTTTTTTTTTTTTTGCTTTCTTTATCTACATATCTGTTTCTCTGAGAGGACTGCTTTCCACACAGGAGGGGGACTGGTGCTGTGCCTGGTGGTCAGCTGGTAGCTGTGGTGCAAATTTTACCACCTCCCATTACACTGCTTACCTGCTGGAGCTGGGCAGGTCTCTCTAAAATCCCAGACTTTGGATCTCCAGCTCACCTTTCAGGTGCACGTGTAATTTTTGTAATTTTACCCATCATGGAATCCAACACTTAAAAGATTTAAAGCTGGTTTGAATTCCAGTCTGTGAGACTACTGTAGCTTTTGCATGTGTGCTAATACACTGCAAGAGAATTCTTGTTTTCAGTCCTTCAGACTTGATGGAAGCACAAGGCATTGTTTGGTTGTGGGAGTATTTTCCTTCACGCACTTGCTTCTACTTTTAGGGCTCAAGCAGAAAAACAAAACAAAGGCAATTTTGAACATGAATTTGTTTCCAGGGTGCAAGCTGTAGTCTGAGGCACAATTTATTCCTGGGTATCATAATTATAAAGGCTCCTTAAATCCCTGTGGTTTTTCTAGTTTCTTGAAGCTTGCTCACATCTATGGGGAAGTCCCCTTTCCACAACTTCTGCTGCAAATCCTGGACATTGAGTTGATGATTTGCGTTTCTTCAGTGCAATGAAGAAATCAAACCACCTTCTTTCAGTTCTATGCAAATACTCAGAAATTTGACAAAACCAGTGTTGTCTTCTGAAATGTAAATCACCAAAGGTTCAGACTTATTTAGTCATCTTACACATGTCCCTAAGAAACTGAAATGCTAATGATAGTCAGCACTTTGTCCCTGAATTATCTGTTGCTGGATTGGCTTGGTTTCGGACATTTTGGGCTCAGTTATTTTTTGTTCTTCTTCTGTCATCTTAAACTGAGATTAGTCTTTTAATGACTTGTGAGAAAAGACATAAATGCCACTGTATGAGAGGAATGAAATACAGTGCACATTACTGAAGTAGGACAAGAGGCCATGTGTTGATTGATGTGTGAAATGCTGCAATGTCACCAGGGCTGTGAGTACTTATCACCCAACATTTGAAACAACCACATCTAAAGCCACCTGTATCCTACTCCATTTCACTAACCAGGCAGGCACTCATCTTGCACACCACAGATTCTGTAACCCCTTCAAAGGGATTCTGTCACTTTGCTGTCACATGCTAAACAAAAAGTAGAAGTGGAGAAAGTCACCTTCCTAATTGGAGCTATTCTTTCACATCAAATTCTCAAAGGGATTTGTGGCATTACAAGTTCACTGCCTGCCTTCATACTGCCTAATAAATTTAAAGATGCACTTTCTTTCACCAGATATTACACTGGAATTTTTTTGTTTGTGTATTCTTCTCTCTTGGATTGACTTAAGACACTTAAGAGCAGCACTGTACCATGGATAGAAGTAGACTGAGCAGTGTGTTTACCTGGTGTGCAAAGAAACTTGTTTTAGCTTCCCTGTGGATGGGCTGCACCTGCCCTTTGGCAGAGTTCAAAATGAAGATTATCCCAAGAATGTTCTCTTCAGCTCTGGCTTTATTCAGCTCCCACTGTGACTCTTTGAAAGCAGAAAGGCCTTTCTGAAATTTTGGATGTGGAGAGTTGCTGGCAGAATATACTTTGATTCAATTTGGAAGATGCTTAGACTGCTCCAGTGCTACAGATGTTTGCCAGGTTCTTAAAGCTCTGCTTGCTTGAAGTACTTGCTCTGTAATAGAGTCGAATGCTGCAATCTTCCTTGCATTCAGTTTCAGTGTGTGTCTGAGGAAGAGTCACTGGAACAGGTACCTGCAAAGCTTCTATAAAGCAAGTACTCTACAAATTTATTAGATTTGTTTGGGGTTGTTTTTTCATCCTAAACCTAGCCATTTACACCTCAGAGCAGTTCAGAACACCAGCTTTTCTCTAGTATCTGGAATCATGTAGCACCTAAATTTTGAACTTTTAAACTGCTTCGCAACTTAACCTTAAGGAGCTGGCTGCTTATACTTCAGGCAGTGCTGTGACTAATGTGATCTAAACCAAGTAGGGAACACTTGACTTCTCAGGTGGACACAGTTTCCTGAGCAAGATCAAAGCCTGTCTAATGCACTTGATTTGCATTGAATTCAGTACCAGGAACAGGAGGCACAGCTGGTCTCATTCAAAAATATGACAGTACAAAGATAAATATAGTGTGTTCTGAATAATAGCTTAGCATTTATATCACTCATCCAAAAAATGGTCTGTGTTCAAATCTGCAGTTGCTGCTTCCCAACAGTCTCTTTAACTGCTAATCTGTCTGGTATCACATCCTTCCTATTAAATCATTTACATGACACTACAACAGTAGGGTGCTATGGAGAGAGTAAGATGGAGAAAGGACTGATGGTAACCCAGTGAGAGGAAGGCAGTGCTGGAAATGGGGGAGTCCTGGTTCCTACTTCAGAGAAAGTTTTAGTGTTTGGTTTTAAATGGTCAAATGAACAAGTTAAAGAGCATGATGCAAATGAACATCACTGCCTTCCTTCACCTTGCTTAAAATTAGGGCTTGTGTGATGTAGATCTTCTAAACAAATATAAAGCTGAAGTATTTATATATTTCTGATGGAATTTTTGTCTAGACCCACTTTAGTGATATCATAGCCCTTTCTGCCATCATTGCTAAAGATCAGTAAGGAAAAATGAGAGCCAGACCAACTGCAGACACTGATATTACTTTGAATCTATTCCTTAAGTGTTTATTTGTGATGAGAATTATTGTAACTTATCTTTAGACTAGAAGGAATATTTCTAAAGCACTGTTTTGCAGTCAGTGAAGCATGCAGTGAACTGTCCTTGGCAGCCCTGAAAAATCTGCAATTCCTTTAGGATGCCTTGTGGTGCAATGTGAAATACATGAAGTCAGAAAAGGGACATGTACAGTAGTCCTTGAAATGTCATATCTTAATTTAGATCAGTTCTAATGCTAGGAATAATGCAAAATTTATACTATTAAAACAGGAAAAAAAGCCAGAGAGTTTGTGACTGTGCATGATTTTTCATATGGAGCTCGCAACTCTTTTCTGCCATAGCTTTATAGTTGTAAAAGTTAGGCTTGATAATTGCTACTATTTCTGATGTGGTTCCAGAGTTGAAGACCACTGAGGAATCAGATGTTTTCAAAGGAGGTTGATAAGTCACTGCTTTGAAATGTTATATTAAACACATTGAGTAGGTTAAGTCATAGCATTCAAAAAGCTTTTTTATTATTTGTCTGAGGAACCCAAGGTTGATACATTTCTTCTCTTTAATGAGGTTAGAATGGCTATTCATTTATTTTCATGTGATTTGCCTTCTAGGCAATCATATGGTGTGATCTTAAGCCTTTAATCTGTAATGCTCCAGGCTTCTGCAGCGTGATTAAGCTAAAATTGTGTTTTGTCAGGTCTGTGATTGGAGAACCATAAGAGGAGCTCTGACTTTCAATTTTCTGAGAGATGTGAACTTAATCAGTAGTGATGGGGTGTCTTAGCCAGCTGATAAATTTTTGCATTTCCCCATTTTCACAGTACAGTCATGTCTCAGTTTTCATGGGTTTGCCTCCAGCACTGAGATTCCTCCTTCCCCAGAGCAAGTGGTCTCATTTCTTAAGGTACATAAATAATAATAATTCCACACAACAGGCAGATCCCTGGGGACAACTCAGGAGCTCTCAGTGACTTGCATCCATTTGCTATTTCTTCACCCTTTTGTACTTTACAAAACAATAGTAGAAGTATTGCATTTGCATGGATCATGTTTCTCTAAGAATCACAGCTGTTGATGCTTGTGAATATTGTTACTAATGTTATAATTACCTTATTTATAGCCTTCAAACATGGTGGCTTTGATTCTGTGATGATTCTTACTTTTTTCGTCTGCGTTGCTACAAGGTAGAAGAACTTTGATCCTTTGATTTAGCAGGCTTTGTCATTTTATACAGATATTCTAGGGAGATGGAAATGTTCCAAAATACATGTTTTTGTAAGGTCTAGAAGCACAAAAAACTTCTTGAAAACATTTTAGAACTGCTCAGATAAATTATATTTTGAGCATTTAACAGCTGACCTCTGCCTTGATCTCCTGTTTTCATGATCATGAATGAATATCTAAACGAGGCTTTTGGTTGCAAATTTGCTGGGTTAAAAGAGCGTTGAATTGCAAAAGCTAATCTTAAGCTTTTCCTGCGGGAAAAAAAGCACTTTTATTTTGAAATGATCACCTTATTATGAGCTGATGCCTTGTTTAAGCCATCAGGTTAACATAAAGGTGTAAAATAAAGGCAGTGAGTGGACACTTCAGTCAAGCAGCTGAAAATAAAGTAACATTATTTCTTTTGATGTGATTGTTCTACAGGTTGAAAATTGGTGTCCTCGTTTACCTTGGAGAGCAAAAAATCCTAATGAGGAAACTGATCAAAAAACAGTGGTAAGAACAGCCATGTCCTTAATAAAGACAAAATATCCTGGAATCCTGTGGTATAATGCTAAAAATATTAGAATTTACAATTTTTACTCCTCACTTCTTCAAAGCTGAAAGGAATCCTTGACGTGTGTAGCTCATGTATCCAGCCATTGAATTGTGCTCTTGCTGGTAGATTTTCATTAAAAACATTTTTGTGTTTAAATTTATGAAATGCTGTACACAGATACTGAGAAAAATTACAAATCCACAAATTGCTCACCAGTGTTAAGTATATGTGAAAATGTCCATTTTTATTGTTTCAAAAATCTGGGCCTTTTTTACAAAACTGCCTGAATGGAAAAGTCTTATATCCATTTCAGGTCTGTAGTAACATTTTGATTACTCCTAATTTTTTCCCATTAAATACTGTACAGCACACAGAGTTGTTTCTAAATTGTTACAGCCTAATTATGTAGCAATTAGGTGTTTTAAGATAATTTAAGATAATTGCTGGACTGCATATTAGCACTGCTTACATTACATAGACATAGGCTGTCTCATTTTGTAAAACCAATTGATCTTAGAATAGTCTACCTTTAAAATGAGTATTTCTTTTAATATTTATACCCCAGTAATGTTTCTTTCTCTCTGGCATAATTGGAGACTTCCTTGTGTTTGGAAGATTCATGATATGCATAAATCTTGAGCCTACAGTTCTGTATTATGATTTAGACATACCTTTACCTCATTTTGAAGCAAATGAACAAAACCAGATCTTATATTGCAGAAATAAATGCATCGTGAAATTGCAAATCTATTCTGGGCTACCAAGTACTACTAACAAAAGTAACAGTAATTTATGTAGCTTAGAAGGGTCTATCTTTAATATTTGAACTAAAATCTTAACGTGCTAGGAGTGTATCTTTTTTTTTTCTGCTTCTTTTTTTAAAAAAGAGGAATATAAAGCACAAGGCTGACATCTGAACAGTTTTTTAACTTCTGGGAGGTATGCTGAAGTATAACTAATGTTTGAGGTGTTTCTTGATGCTTTGCTTGAAGGCTGAAATTCGAATCAACTTTGATAATCTCTACAAAATGATGTCAAGGCATGAGGAATTCAGGTGGATGATGCTGCGCATCAGACGAATGGCTGATACCTGGATTGAAGCAATTAAATCACTAGCAGAAAAACAAAATTTGGAGAAAAGAAAACGAAAAAAGGTAAGTGAGAACACTTTTATTCCTGTCACTTGCTGTTATATGGGCTTTTCAAGCTTCTTGTACCAGGTGTAGCTTCAAAATGTAAACAGAAAATATGTCTCAAAGGCTTGTGTTTATACTCTTTTTCAAGAGGTATTTTGCTGTGTGAAATTCCCTTGCAGTGGGTGTTTGCTTTACAGATAGTTTTACACATTTTGCGTGAGTCAGTCTTTAAGGTTTCTGACCTCTGTAATTTAGGATAAAATAGAGACAATGTGGATTAAATAGAGACTATGATCTAAAGAGAGAAACTGAATTTACTGCACGCTGATGACACTGGAGTGTTTTAAGGAGTTATGGGAAACAACAGTTGCACATCTTTGTTGTCCAAAATTGTGACTCTAAATGGTGTATCTTGGGTTTGGATTTCAGTAGGCTTAAAGCTGACCAAAACTTTGGATTGGATGAGTTTAGACCTCCAGTAATGAGTTTGATTTTAAAGCTCTGAGATACTTGAAGTGAAAAGGTGTAGTTCATTTGATTTACTTTTGGGTTTTTTTTTTATTACCTCAACTAGTTAAGCCAAAAGTTGCAAACACAAGGAGAGTTTTCCTTTCCTACCTTGTTATTCCTGGAACAAGTCCTGAGTGGCAGCAATGCCCCATGTATGTTTATATTTCTACCTTCTCTTAAGCCTGTCTGGCTCAGCTCCTTGCTGAAGATTCTCAGTCCTTGCATTCATTACAAAATTAAAATTTTTGGTGCAAGTATTGGCTTGTTTTCATTGATTTTTGGTTGTCTTTTTTTTTTTTATTTGGCCATAGTTGGAATTTAATAGACAGAAAAACTGCTGTAATGTATCAACAGTCTCATGTTTAATGTCAATAACTGAAACATACGACTTTCCTTTCCAGATCCTTGTTCATTTGGGGCTTTTGACAAAAGAATCTGGATTCAAGATTGCAGAAAATGCGTTTAGTGGTGGCCCACTTGGTGAATTAGTCCAGTGGAGTGATTTAATTACATCTCTCTACTTACTGGGCCATGACATCAGGATTTCAGCTTCACTGGCAGAGCTCAAGGAGTAAGGAGATTACTTTCACTTTTGAAACTGGAATTTAAAAAAAAAGAATTGTAAACTCTTGAAGCTTCTATTAACAGTATATAATTTCTTGAAGCATAAAATGAAAGTGATAATTCACTAAACAGACAATAAGATTATTTTCATGAGCTAAGTATATGTGCCATGGAAAGGATAATGTGTTTTCATTGTAGCTTCAGGCTCCTGGGACTTCATAAATGAATGTTGTAAAATTCCAACTAAGCAGCTTAGTCTTTAACGTTCCAGGTGCTTTAACCAGCTGCAATGGGAAATATTACAGAGTAGCCTAATTCTGTGTCCTCTGCTTCAGTTTCTGCTGTTCTTCACTCAGTATCTCATTGTAAGATAGAGGTTTAAGTTATTTAAATATGCTACTTTTGATGTAGTTAATTGCTTATGTTAGGTCAAATTGCTCCTTACTCTTCCTTGTCCTGCTTTGCCAGCTAGTTCAGCACCAGACATAAAACATCTGTTTGAAGCTTGAGCACATGTGCTATTTCTGCAGCTTTCCTTTTTTCATTACATGACAGCATTGTTTTATAGAGAGCTCTTACACTATAGAGCTGTCAGCAGAAGTCAGAAATTATTTTTATTCATTTCAAAGCACATTATTTTAAAGCATTTCAAATACATTATTCTTTTGCTTAAACTAGATGAGATTTGTTTGTGAAAAGTAGTGAAAAGCTTTTTTTTTTTAGGGAAAAGCTTTACATTAATAAATGTTGAGCATCTCTAGTATTTCTAGTGTTCATACATGGTTCATGACTTCAAAGCAGAGTAAAAGAGTAAAACTTTTTTGGAAACTGAAATTATTGGAATAAATAGTATTACAGTATCAATTCAAGGTATTTGGGAAGTAATGCTTTTTCATATTACTTCTTTTTTTTGTTTAGGATTATGAAGAAGGTTGTAGGTAACAGATCTGGCTGCCCGACCCAGGGAGATAAAATTGTAGAACTCATTTACATTGATATTGTGGGACTGACTCAGTTTAAGAAAACTCTTGGTCCATCATGGGTTCATTACCAGTAAGTATAACACTCTCTTGCCCTCTAAACTGCTTTGTTAAGAAGCTTTTGTTGAATAACACCTGTCAAAGTACTGAAATAAGTCCATTCACATGAATTTACTGAAATGTGAAAATGTACTTTTCTGTTGTCTTTAGCTCTTAGGATTAAAGGGGCTATTACTTGTTCTTTGCATGCCATCATTATCCCCCCTCAGCAACCTTGAGATTCTTGGATTCAAGTGTTTATAATCTTAAAAATCTTAATTAGCCTCTTGATAAACCCATCGTTTCTGCTGCTCTTTCCTTCCTTTTTTTACCCACACTTCCCCCTCCCCATTTTTCCTATAAATTAGTAGATGAGCTGAGAGATTACTGCATTTTGTTGTTTAGTTGGAATACTAGAGGCATGTTTTGCTTGTTAATGTTTGTAACCACACTGGATCAATGATTGTGGAGATTTACATATTCTAATTATTGTATTGCCCAACAACTGCAGTGCAATTTTCTCTTCTTTCTCTTAAGATACTGGGCAGAGAGTTGTCTTCTGGGGCAGGTCTGAAGAATAAACTGCAGTTATTGTTGTTTTTATAATCTATAAACATCTCTTCATTAGAAATGGAAGATGGGGGTCACAAGAAATGACTTTTTGCACCTTTCTTAGCATCTGCAGCTTTAGAACTTCATTTTGTCAATAGCTTTAAATTGTTATGCCTCCCATGCATTGTACAAATACACACCAGCATGAAATAAACACAAATCTAAATTACTGATGTTGATTTTTCTATCCCTGCTTGAATTAAATGTGTTTCATGATCCATGGATTCCAGTAAATCCTGGTTTAAGGAAGGTATTGGAAGGTATTCACAGCAGAGAAACTTCTTTCAGCCTCAGGATTTTCTAGAGCATTGGATCTTTCCAGTGTGATTTTAAATGAGTGTACTATGATCAACATTGCAGATTAGATTACTCTTAATCTTTTTTTGAAGCAGGGTAGTAAACAGATATTCTAGTTTTTAGCAGCCTGATAATAAAGATAATATCATTTTCCACTAAGCAACAGTTGCTTGTCTGCCTGATGATATTGTCACTGGGAGATCACATGCAGCACTGTGGTCAGGATATGAAACCCTTCTTATAAATTTTAAATGTTTCTTCCTGTCTGCTTGCAATTACCTGTCTGGTATATCCTGTAACAAAGCTATGGAAAGATATATTGAAATTATGAATTAGCTATTCAATTTTTCTTTCTTCATAGAATCATTACATCTTGAATTATCAGTTTGTTTTTCATTGATTGCTATTTCATGGCAGTGGCAGGTGTTTTCTTGTTTAGGAGAGCAGATTACATTTAACAACAAGCACCTTAGGTACTGTAGAACTTTTTGAGGCTTTTAGGAGAGAAAAAGATATCTTAATTGCTGTCTTCTACAACACTGGATTTCATGGACTGGAAGGGGGTCTCATCTAGTCCATAGCCCGACTGAAAAATAGATAATGGTGCATTTCTCCTTCATGAGAGATTTTTGCCTCATCTTTTACTGAAGACTGAAAAAAAAAGATGCCCCAACATGTTGCTTTGTATACTTAAGCTTTTCTTTAAAGTGTTTTTTCTTGGCCTGGTTTCTTGCTAACTGCCCATTACTGCTTATTGTAAGAAGGTTCTGGAGAACAAATTATTTTTTCTCTTCTCTGCCAGCCCCTAGCATGTCTTTTATACTGCTTTTTCTTCAATTTGCTTTTTCGAAATATACATATTTAGGAGTTTGAATCATTACTTACAATTCATCTTTTGTATACCTTTCATGAAACTTGTTGCATTTATTGTGAATCTCTCTAATTACAGGATGCTTTTTCTCAAGTTCAGTGTACAAAAGAGGATCCAGAATCTAGCAGAGATTACAGAACTGATTAAAGCAGGAGAGTGTATAGCTTCATGCATACTGTCTCCTATTTCAGAATCCTCTTCCAATCATTGTTTTTTCTCCCAGCATCATGAGTTATTTTATAAATCTGTCATTAAAATGTATTGAAGTTAAAACCACTGTGTTATAGCAGCATAGGCATCCATTTCCATTTAATTTCAATAAAATAAATATTGTCACAAATAAAGCTGCTCTTTAGCCCTTGTTCTTTACAAACTTTGCTTTTTTTCTTAGCTGTATTTAATGCCAGTAGGAATAATTGTTTCAAAAGTGTTTTTCAGTAGATGTGTGCAGGTCACCTCAGCCTGGTTTATACAGATGAGACTCAGATAAAAATTAAAATGTTTTTATTCACTTCAGATCAGAATAGAGTGGCAGAATAAGCCTCTGCCTTCAGAACAGTCGCCTGGTAAGAGTGCTTTATGTAATCTTTCTGGGTGAACTTGAGCCCTGAGGAAATTTTTGGTAGTTGCAAATCAGGTTTCTGGAACTGCAAGCTCAGAAGAATGACCCTGCTGCTTTGGGAGTGAGTATTTCTGAAAGACTCTTCTGCACAGCTGAAAGCACCAGTGCCTTTTGGTAGTATGTGCTTTATCTCTGGGATAATTGGTGCTGCAAATAGCAGGAACACAGCAAAAAGATACCTCATTTTGGAGTACAACTTATTTCCAAGCAGGGCAATGCCTGGACCTGCTGGATTTTTCAGTCCTGAGGTGTGGATGTTTGAATGCAGTTTGTGTGCAATGAACCAACACACAAATTAATAGCTTAATATAGTTTGAGGAGTGCAGTCTTTCTTAGCACCCTCATCCTCCACGCAGCACGTAAAAATCTGGGTTTTTTTTCATTTTTCCACAGTCTCTCTCTAGCAGTGACTCATTCCCATATGCCAACAATCCAACTGGCTTATTTTTCTTGACATAAATTAACGTGACAGCTATCCTGAGAAAGTTCCTGCTTTGTACGTGTTCTCTAGAATACATTTTTTTATGAGGGTTGTTTTCTGTCCTAAGATTTTAAATGTGAGTACTGAGTGGCCTGATGAAGTGTGAAAAGGATACTAAAAAATGTGTGTAAACACTTCCACTAGGCCAGCTCTGTTAAGATTGTGCTTCTCCCCAATACTTAAGGGGAAAAAAAGCTCCCTTTAAATAATCCTGGGTTACTTTTGACTGATTTTTTTTTTCTAAGCCCTAAAATTGTCACTTCTAATGTGCTAGACAAAAAAGACTAATATGGATATTTCTAAGGTAATTTACTACCTACCAGTCCTCTTTTTAATTAGGCAGAGAATAGACTTAGTCTGACACCAATATCAGGGCATGCTGCAATTCTCTGCAGCTTCACTACTACAGCTGGGTGACATTTTAGGAAGAAAGAGTGAAAATGGTAAAACTGAAATTAAAGATATACCAAATTAGCATTTTAATTTAAAATGTATCCCTGAGTTATTTTTTAAAAAATAACTGTTTTGTCATTTCCAAAATTAATTATTTCATTTTAGAAATGCTAATGCGTTGTATGCATAAATTTTTAAAAAATGAAGGTCATCTAAATTACTAAGTGAAACAAATAGAGAATATGGTACTAGGGTAGACAATTGAGGCATTCCTACATATATTAAAATATCAGTTCAGCATAAGCGGTATTAATTACATTCATTTATAAATTTTAAATCTTTACCAGTTCTTTTCTGCTGCATTTCAGGGACTAGTTTCAGCACTTGCAGCTTTGGTTTCTCATGCCATTCCTGCAAAGACTTGCACTTTTTGCTGTCATCTTTTTTTCTGACAGTTTATGTGAATCACATTGTCTGTCCTGATTCAGAGACCTTATGTATATTAGACATAATTCCTCATATCCCTATGAACCATGAGTGCTACTTATCTTACATCTGAATACAGGAAAAAGGGAGGCAACGAAGCAATGTGTAGTGCTCTCTTGACAAACTCCAGTAATGCTGCAGTTTTGCAGTAGCTTTCTGCTATTTTTCATTCTCCTGTACTCAAGTGCCTGGCCAAAAGCAGTATGTTTGAGAGGAATTTTGTTTTAAGACCTGCCAAGAAATAAGAGGGCTTTTATTACTGAATGATTCATCAGTGCAGAACTTGTTTTGGTCCTGCTGGAGTATTTTGTGTGATGCAGAGATAATTGCCACTGTTGTAAAATATTTTCATTGAGAACAGTTGACACAAAACACTGCACAGAAACTGATCTGTCAGCTTTGTTGTTCGGTGAATCATAATGTGTTGTATATTTTGACTTTCTTTTTGTTTGAAATATCTCTGTGAAGGTTTAAAAAACCACGTCATTTTGCTCAATTTGTATTTTGAAATACAAAGGTGGCATTTCATAGAAGAGTTTAAAAGTTGCTGGGTTGTTTGGTTTTTTTCTCCTTCCCAAATTATTGAATACTTTAGAGAAAGGAGTAACATATAAGTAGCATGTAAATTTATTTTAGGGACTGAAATATTTTCTTTTTAAATCTAACAAATGTTTGGAGATAAGTTCTTTCACCTTTTAAGGGCTAAATTCTTTCACATTTAAAAGCCAGAATCGGATGTTTTACTGAACAGGGCTTGGAGCATATGAAATACTGAAAACTGCAAAAAAAAGTAACCATTTTTAGTAGTAACTTTTGCAGCTACCTCCCTTCTCTGCCACCCATGAGACCGTGTCCCTTCCTTAGCACATACAAGCCCAGTGATACAACATGCTGTGATAAGAGTTCATGTGTTTATAACACAATTGCACATGATTTTTAATTCATGTAGAAGTCTTTTCTGCGATTTTGTTTGTAGAGGGCTGAAGAATGGTAGAGTCAGCAGCTCTGGAGCCCTCTAATGCCCTTCAGTGGCAGTGGTCAGTGTGTCAGAGCCATATCAAAGATTTGGCACACTGCATTTTGGAAACAACCTCTAGAATCTCTCTTCTATAACATGTTCTTTCTTCTTCATACTGACACTTTTTCTGCCCCTCTTGCACTATTCTTGCACTTTTTCAAGAAATTAATGGGATTTTAACTAAAGGATGAGCGTGATTCTCTCATCCCAGGCCCTTTGTAATTCAGTGCCAGGATTTCTCTCCGTTATGTGCTGGTTGATGCAGGTAATTGACTTTCATATTATTTCTTCAAAATTCTGTCACAGAATGTTTCAAAAACAAATAAATGAGCTGACTGCAAGAGCTCAGCATATGAAACCATCTTCAGTGCTTTCCCAGTAGAACTAAAAGGCAGAACCTGGAGACCAAATACAATTGTGTAAAGACAGTGTCCTCTTCTGCTCTGATCTTCTTGGCATGTAGCCCCTGGCTGCTATATTTGGTTTGTGGTAGTGGTTGAAAACACATGGAAAGTTCTCTCTTCTTCTGCCTAAATCTTGCTCCAGAGCCTAGGAAATGCAGGTGACCACTGTGGCATTTCCATAAGCTATACTTGGATTTTAAAGCATAACTTCATTCTGTAAGGACAAAGAAACCCAAAATAAGCTCCAGGGTTGTTATTTGAATATCTGATACATCCTTGAATTTGCTGTTCATAACACCTTTTTGTGTGTAATATGAGCAGAAATGTTTGAAATTGAAATGTACCTTCAGTTTATGTGTCCTCTGCAGTTGCAAAGACAAAACACATTTAAATTATTTTAACTGCGTGTATATGCACACATTCTTATATATATATAT
>VWYI01049780.1:0-15365 GCA_013399455.1 Anthoscopus minutus | reverse complement strand
GAAAGAAAAGGAAAGGAAAGGAAAGGATATAGATATTTTTTTGTAATTACCAGAAGAATGAATGAAGAGACCAGTATTGAACCATGTGTTATGATTATAGGAGTATACTGTTTACAATACAGTTTACACTGAAAGCAAACTAGCAGAAGGATTTGACTGCAAAATGGCATTTTGAGAAACTGTCTCTCTGTAATGTTGGTGACACAATGCACTATCTTCTTATGGATTGTGATTGGTGTTACAGGAGCTAAAACCTCCAGGAAGATGCTCATGAGTATGAAACAAAATAAAAGACAATTTGCATGTAAGACCATCTAAATCCATCGTGAGAACAAATTTAGTCCATACGATTTTTAAAATGTAGTTCCTTCTAATTACTGCAACTGTTGGGTAGGTCAGGCTTTGTATGAAAATAAATTTAAAGGAGAGTGAGATAAAGAAGCTAAACCAAGTGCTGTTTTATATACTGTCAACAGTTGAAGAAAGTGAAATGTAAACCAATTCAAATTGTAAAAAAGATCCATTGTGCAAAACATTTAATTAACCTGTTAAATTTACTGCTGTGAAAGATTCTTACAGAAGTTTAAGGAGGTTCTCACAAAGAGAACTTTTGCATGGATATGGAAAATATATATGCTAGAAATAATTGAAAGAGAATAATTTCAACTGCCTAAGAAAATAGTGAATAAATAAAAAACAAGACTAAATTCTCCCCTTCAGTTGTTGTTCACTACAGGATTTATGGTAACTTTTTTAATGTAAAAAAGGAAAATAAAAAATTATCAACTATAAGATACTCTTATCACTTGAATAGTTTAAATAGCCTTTTAAAAATTCAATTTAACTAAATCAGTTTCTTCACAGCAAAATTATATGCATAGCAAGAATATTTGCACCTAATTTATCAAACTGAATCTCTTAAAATTACTGTATTTTTATAAGACTGGCTAAAAATAATGTCTTTTGCCTTGCAGCAACTATGTGCTTGCAATAAGGCATTTCTTTTTCTTTGTATCTATATATTTAAGTAAAATCCAAAATACAATTTAAAAGGTTTGTAATCTGTCAGTCCATTTTATGGTTTTGCTGTCTCCTTTTTCTCAGAAAATCAAAACACAGCAACCATAATTTTATGAGGCTCTTGGCAAATGTGAACATGTCTTCCTTCTGCAATCTTAAGGACACATATGACTAAAATCAGGTTTGAATATCAAGCTGCATTCTAACTTGCACACTTGTTTGCTGTGGCAGCATAGCAAAGAATTTATCTAAGTGCTCTGTCTACCCAAAAATTTGAAACTGTGAGTATATACAATCTCATAGTTTCTATTTATCAATGTTTTGTTTTGGTCCTTGACACATAACAATAAAGGGAGTGTAGTTCTGGCAAATAAATAGAGGTCATGGATCTTCAGACAGCAGTTCAGCTGACACAGTGAGCAGAGCTGGAAATCTTGCAGTATAGCTTAGACATGCATGGTTTGATGGAAGCATTGGCTTGAACTTTGAGTTTTGAGTAATTCCCATGTTTTCATAGAATGCCTAGAAAAAGTGACTGAATAACCTGTTTTGTTTGGGGGTGTTTTGTAAAACATTCAGTTTTTTATTGTTTTGAATTACTCAAGTTACTGGAAAAGGTCCTAATTCAAAGACTGAAATCTTTGAATGGAAAAATGGTCATCCACAATGTGATAACTCAGATTTGATTGTAATTATGACATTGTGCAGGCCAGCTAGTCTAGAAATTAAGACCACTCTACATAGCACATGTTCTCTCTGCTAAAATTCCTGTCTGACTTTGTCCAAGGACTTCTTTTTACATCGGCAAGGCTTGCAAAAACCCTAATTAAAAAAAAAAAACCAAACAATAAAAGCAAACCCTATGCATACACAATATCAATAATGGAATAGGAAGCCATAGGGATTCAATTGTAAAAACCTCTTTCTTTCTGAACTCACAGATCATGTTTGTAAAACATCATTCAGTTTTCAAAGGCTATTCCATAAGCAGGGAAATGTGTACTTTATTAGAGTGCCCTTGACTGTAATCCTAAAGCTAAGTAGGCAAACTAATCTTTTCTTTTTTCTTTTCTTTTTCATTTTTTTAAAATTTGTACTTTATTTGTGGAAACCAATTGAATATTCTATTACTGTAAAAGTAGTTCAATTTTTATAGGCTTAATAAGAAGCAGCAATTTTTCAATTATGTTAAAGAAGAATGGGATTTTTTTTCCTCCAGTCTGTTTAGATTGTTGTAGAAACAGATTTCCTGCTAGTGCAGGAAGCAGTCAAAGAAAGTTGACTTTAATCTAAAAGAATATTTTAAATAAATAAATAGTAGCTGTGGAACTTTTCTTTCCTGACACTTGGGTGCCAAGTGAAGCCATGGGGAAACAACACCGGCCAAGGCATTCTTAGTTTAAGGTGTTTTCTGATATATGGATCTGGGAAAGAGAACGGAGGATTTGTCATAACCATTGAAAGCAAAACCATCCTGAGGTTTCTGGGTTCAGATAATGAGCTAACAGTCCTCCCTTAAGTTCAAGAAGGGTACATCTATGTAGCTGACCAATACAGATCTTTGCTTTGCCTAGGTTATTTTGGGCAAGCATATTAATAAAATTGCATGAAGTGAATGTGCTGTGACTAAACTCTGCATGTCCTCTGAAATAATCTACTTTTCCTTCTGAATATCATCTTGAAATAAGTGCTAAACTTTATCAATGCTTGAAATAAAGTATTTTCAACAAACTCTTCTTGCAAGACTATAACAGGGAATGGAAAAGAATGTTCAATGCTGCCTTTTCAGTCATTTTTTACTTTGACTAATGACTGCCTAGCCGATCTGAGAAGAACAGATGTAATTTGTGTTGCACATTGCCACTTTACTGCTTTATTATGATAACTTTGAAAACTTAACTAAAACAGGCCATTTCTGTAGGGCAGAGATACCACAAGGTGAAATCAATCTTGCTGCTGATGAAAGAAATTGCATGCCACACAGTCTGCACTTTAAATTATTTAGTGTTAAGGCTTCCTTGCCAGCAGATGTAATTGATTTGAGAGTTGGTTCACTAAAGACCAGCAATGTGCTATGTAAAATTTGTTGTGAATTCTGTGTTGGCAGCTCATTGTGCTTCCAGGCCAAGGAAATTGCTTAGAATTGCTTTAATTCATAAAGGTGTTCTAAGCATTGTGAGAAGAAGCACTGCAGAAATAAAATGATCACTAGTTTTCCATGAGATGCTTGAAATGAGGATTCAGTCTACTCTGTAGATTTCATGTTCCCAACTATCCTTCAAACCACTGGGAAATTGTTTCACATAGTTCCTGGAGCTACAAAGAGCCAGGCAGTCATAAAATGAAGTAGCAAATTTCTCTCCGGCTTGTCTCCTCAGTCCTGGTGACTGGAACACTCGCCATTAATTATAGCTCATTTAAATTAATCCCTGCCTGTAAAATAATTTGTCACATTTTCTCTCTCACACCCCAGTAGGCCAGATGGAAAAAACATCGTGGTACCTGGGAATCTAAAATGGGGAAGGAATTCTTCAGTTAGAAGAACATACTAAAGCCTAGCTCATCACTCCAGCCTTTTGCTAATGAAAAGTTGCCTGTCGTGTATCTGGACCAAATGAAATGGAAACAGAGCCTGAAAACCACTGCTTTGATTACATCTAAAGTATCAATCTCTATCCATCCTGATATCCAAAAAATCCAAGAACATATATATTCCACGACTTCTCAGTAAACCAAGTATAAATATCTATTTATATTTATTTTATATNTTCCTATGGAGCCTTCCCTTGTGTTGCTGCTGGCATGCATTTGACTCATCAAATCCAGGTGGATGTATTTTTACCTAAGAATAAATAATTTCAGTGAAAATAATTGAAATCTAGTGTAATGTCTTCTGACTGTATGGCCCCCAGCTGAACCACGATGTTTCAAGACCTCAGGTGTCCATGCAGGGAAAAAAAAAATCCCTTTATCATTTTTATAGAGTGGGTTTTCATTAGGTAATTATCTGTTGAATATAGGTTGAGTCTATCAGTATAGGCAATCACTATGAGCACAATAAATTATTAGTGAAACAACTACTCATGATTAGTCTGCAATAAATGTCAGGCATTTAGGGAAGAAGACAGAACAGTGGCTACATGCAGTGCAGCAGGTCAGACCTGTGCATGAGTTAATGAAAGATAGTGAAGCATGTCATGTCTGAATGGAGACTTCAAATAAATAATTTACTTACTTGTCCGTTCTGTCTCATTAAATCTTGCTCCTTGTCTTTCCCTTGTGACAATTTTATTACTTCCACAATTTATTGTTTTTATCTGTCAGTCTTCACGACTGGATTTCATTATTTTAACTGTTGAGATGAAACAAATGCTTTGTGGTTTTTTTCTTTGACTTTTTCCAGCTGAACCTTGGGGTTACTGATGTGACCATCAGGTTTATTAGTTCCTGCTTTCTCTAAGCAAGGTAAATTAACAGAATTAACAGTAAGATAAAACCGTAGCTTTTTTTTTGTTTCTTTTAATCAATTGAAGGTGGAAAGTAGGAGTTGAAAAATGAATGGGTGGGTGATAAGACCTGTGCTTTATTCAGTTAGGGCCATTTTGGCATATTGAGCTCTTGGAGGTCTGCTGTAGGCACTGAACTTCAGCAGGAAACTTTTCACAGTTCACAGAATAGTGCAAAGTGACTCAATTTTCCTTTTTCCTTCTCATACACACAGATATGCATATATAATCCAGTTACAACCAGAAACTGGAAAAAATGCTGTCTGAATTAATTAAAACAGTGCTCACATTTCTAAGACTTTTCATCATGGTTACGTTGAAACCTAATTTAGTCATTCATCTCTGGTTATCAGAAGTCAACCAAGACATTTTATTTATGTAGTTTATTAATTAACAACAAAATATGATGTGAATGTTGTGTTAATTTTAAGGAATATCATTTAGGTGTATTTTTTTGTCTATATCCATGACTTCAGGAAAGAACTGACTTTAAGGTAAGTATGTTACACCAGGATCAAAACCTTTGCTTTAAGCTCCAGCCTTCTCACAGCTTAAATGAAATAAAAACATAAGCTTTGGACACCTCTACCTCTTTTTCCCATCCTCCCTACCATCTCTACCCCCTCCAGTGTTTCTGAAACCCCTGGAATCAGTCCAGTAAGAATCAAGTTTAAGGTTAATCAATATTAAAAAAGCTGCAATGATACAAATGCATTTAACCACCCCTATTTTCTTTCTATTACAGATCCTTTATCAGTGACACTTCCTTACCAAAGAAAAGAATCACTAAGAGGTAATAATTTTCTAAATTTTATGATAGATTAATTTTTTTAATCCAGGTCTGTTTCTTATTTTTTGTCTGTAAAAGCACTTTTATTTGTTTAATTCAGAAGATGATGGCAAGGTGAGGGCAAGAGCACCAGAGAATAGGATCTGCTTGAGTGACTCCTGCTATGAGTCCGAGATCATTTCAGATCAATTGAATGATCTGAATAAAAAAGACCACTTAGGTTTGCAGAAAGAAGAAGAAAGGAAATAGGAATTGTGTTTGAATAAATCTTGTTCAGGATATAATTCACTGAGATGCAGAGTGACAATTTTCCTCTGGAAGGGAGGGTCCAGGGCCACCATTCATCCTCACTATGGGCAGGTGATGACTATTTTGTACTGGTTTTATACCCATGGGACCTCTCCATCAACTAATTTAATTAGCCCATTGGAAAATCTACTTAGTGGCATAACTAGGTAGATTTCTTTTTGGTTAGTGAGTCAGTGAGGAAAGACTTACCAGTGTCAGAGCTGGAACAAGGCAGATGTGTTGCTGCTCTTCAGTAATTCATCTTGGCTGCTGTAGTGAAGGGACTGATACAGTGCAGCTGGAAAAGGGACACTGCATAATCCAGCTGCACTGCCTATCTCACACCAGTGTTGTTCCTTAAGAAAGGGATCTGACTCTTTCTGTGTAGGGACAGCAACACTGATGTTTCAGGGACAAAAATGTGTAGTTACATTCTAGGGCCCTGGATAAGTAGGGAGAAGGGAAAAGCATCACACAGAATTTAGCAGACCATTTTCTGTTCTGTTCAGGGACAAGCATCACACAGAATTTAGCAGACCATTTTCTGTTCTGTTCAGATTTGCCTCTGTCCTGAAGCTGAATAAATTCCTGTAGATCAAGCAAAAGGTAACATTCGTATGAGTGCTGAATATTTAATAGAGGAGAGGAATTCTGGTAGCAACCTCTGGTGCACGTGCCAAAGAGCTCAAGCACAGGACACCACTGAGAACAAAAAGAAAAGTTGTTTTTTTTAAAAAAGTAAAAAAGTAGTTTCAAGAAACAGGAAGAAATAAATGCACAAGTAGAGAAAAGGAGATAGAGACAGTGTTAATTATGAAGCACAGCACTAATGCCAATTCGAGGAAAGGTGGATTATGGATGCAAAAACCTAAATCCTAAATCACTGCTGAAAAAGATATTGAGTCAAAGGATAGAGAAATACTTTAAAAACAAAAACAAAAACAAAGTCATGTTTTCCTTTCTTTTGAATGCTTTGAACATACCTTGATTCTTGGATTTACTTATTAACACTATGCCTCCTCTCATTAATTGCTCTATATTTCAAGGATTGGAACTCCAGGGTATTTCCACAGCAAACATCTTAGCTATATTTCTTCCAGCTGATTTTTCTGGAAAAAGAATAGAATCACTAGGCCATGACCTTTGAAATGAGTCTTACAGCAAGTATCAGCTAATTTGCTTTTTTTTCTGCTTGAAAGGCAATCTTTCCTTTGTAGGTAATTTCAGCCCAGTGACTGACCTAGAAAGCCCTCTGCATCTCTTCACTGTAGTTAAAACAAGACCATGGAAATTATCTGAATGAAAAGTTTCACTGAAAACGTGCAGGACTAAAAAAAAATTTTAAGAGAAAGAAAAAGAGGAAAATAGTAATTATTCTTAAATCAATGTTGTTCATGTGTCAGGTTCATTGGCCTCTGTATTGCGGAAACAACAGATTGTGTCTTAGCATGTAAGACCAGAGAGGGTTTTGAGCTTTTGTGAAAAAAGCTAAAATAATTACAGGGGAAAACAGACTTTTCTAAATAATGGTTCTAAGAGACATTTAAGTTCCAGCACAGATGATATTGGTATTTGCAGGTTCCTTGAACTTGACTTCCAATATGTATGAAATCAAAACAAATGTCACATTAAATTCTTGGAGAGTTCTTTTCCTTCTATGCTGTGTAAGTGCTAGTGCCAGGTAGGTGACATGGGAGAACAAATTCTAGGGATCCTCCTTCCCTAATGTTGGCTAGAGGTGGCAAGGAGACCATGCAATCCCAACCTCCAGTGGCCTCAGGGAGCTCTGGGATGGAAATTAGCTCTTCAGTGGATAACATGCCTCAACTGGGAAGGTTTTTTCATGGTTATTAATAGGTATTTTTCAGTGATGCCTACTTTTCCCCCAGAAAATACTTGTATGGTCTGTCATTATGAGTCTCACACTACCTCACACTATTCAGTTAACTGTGGTCCATGTTTTATCATTTTATTTTCTTTTACCTTTTTATTTCTTTTGATTTCTTAAGGCAGGCATTTTCTAACAAAGTCTATGGCAAGGGTTAAAATGTTCTGAATGTGTAAAGGTTTTCAGCTTCACAGTAGTTAAGAACAGAAAAGAACAAGAGGTGACTTGGACTATTTTTCTCTTATTCCTGTGTACTTAGGCCATTAAAAATCATCTTTATCTGAAATGCAATAGAATATGTTTTATTAAATCATACATTTCAGGAAGGTCCTGCCTGGTTATGAAACTATTGAAGGATAAAGGCTCCAGACCTTTCACTTGTTAGTTACTAGCACTGTCGTTTATTTTAGTACATAATTTACAAATTATGTTTGTTATGTAGGTTAAAAAGGTCATTAATATCCATAAATTTTGTCTGTGTGTGTTTATGTGTTCAGACACTCATACAATAATGGTACATTATTTTTTGTTAGAAATTATACAGAATGCAGTCATTCAGTCTCTCATTTAACAACCTTTTTTCCCCAGGCCCTGAGTTGTTCTTGTGGTTATTACTCAATAGTCACTATTTATAGGGATCAAAGAGTGGTGTGGTAGCGTTAAATCATCTGTCTTACTGATGCCACAGATTGAGGCAAAATTATTCCTCCATCCCTCTCATTACTTGGTTTGTATATCCATCCATCTCTGGCCCTTTGTGCAGCCTTATTCCACTGGGGACTGGTGTTAGTTACTGCCTCCCCTCACAGCCCTTAAATCCTTCCCAGAGTAATTGCTTTCCAGGACAGCATCCATCTCTCTATGAAGCTACATCTAATATACCTGTCATATCCTCTCAATTATTTCCAATTTACCTTTGTTACAGACAGCTTTTACTGGTTATTAATCTTGTTCATCCAGATCACCAAAGGGAGAAAAAGATATCAGAGCCACAAAGTTTAACAGAAAATGTGGGGTGGGAATGGAGGTTTTTTTGATTTCTTCATTTAAAAGCTTTTTGCATGATCTGTCAGCCAATTCATAAATCTTTTACATGGCCTTTAATGCTATTTTAATCCATTTGGTACTGCTATATGGAACATCAAGTGACATTGAGATTATACTTTTTGCCATGCTGGCTTCCGCAGAACTGGAAATAATTCTAAACTTCCTCTGTATATGTGATACAGTTCACAGGGACCTCACAATCAAGTGAAAGAAAAGGGGTTAAACAAATAGAAAGGAAACATTAAGGGAGAAGAAGTGGAGGGACAGAAGGTAGAGTAAACCTTTGTGTTAACTTTGCCAAAAATTGCAATATAAAAAGTCTTCTCAAGTTCATGTCTGGAATTAATCAGATTATTCAAACATCAATGTTTTCTTTTTTAGTAAGATAATCATCCTTCTTTCCTCTTTTAAGCAATATTAAAATATTCAAGTTTTCAAAAATGTCTCTTATTATGTCCAAGAGATAAACAGGCACCTTGGATAGTACATTTGCTTCTTTGGAGATAAAATCTTTTATATTGGCTGATTGTGAATACAAAATTATACTTTTTTTCCCCCCTTATACACATAATTCAACATTCTCTGGGGTTTAAAATTAATTGGAAGTTATCAAATCATTACCAGTGGTATAGAGTGCAGAAAATATATATAATTTATATTCCTGTCATTCTGGTATCTGTATTAAAAGGTTTTTCTTTCTATCTAGTTATGGTTCCATACAAAACACAATTGTGAGAATAACTCTCTTTCTTAAGTCCTCCTCACTCTACCAGTGGTGTATTTTCTATGCTTTTGACTTTCCTTAGCTTAGTTAGATACTTCATAGGCAAAAATCAATATAAATAAAATGCTAGGAACTACTGCTTTATTTTATTTTTTTCTGTTCCTTTTTTTCTGTTCCTTTTTATTTATGAATTGTACTGTGGAATGAAGATGGAATTTTAGTCTTGGTTATTGTGTATTTATTTGAATTGTGGCTTAATGGATATCTAATTTGGTCCTTTTAAATAATTCCTCATTTTCAGTCTCATTTTTTTAGTTATTCAGTCCTACACTAGTGAGTCTCAGTAGCATCTCATGAGTTCTGTAGAGGAAAAATAAATATTTCTTTGGATAAATCCATACCTGAACTTGCTTTCAAACGATTTTTTCTCTGGAGTCATCACTGTGCACTGGTAACATCCAAATTACAATCACAAAATGACATTTCTTTGTCATTATTTAATGACTAAGCATAATTTACTTGATATTTTAAATGGGAGCTTAATCAGTGTTCAAAGTAAAAAGGTCTCTCTTTTCCTGGATTAAATTTGGTTTCTTTTTGGCTGTATACTGAATTTGCAAGATGGAAAATGGTTTGTTTTTATTTTTTTTATTTTTTAACTTTGAGATTTTCCCCATTGTTTCAATTTAGCAACAATTTCACACGAAATAAGAAGCTCGTTAAAGCCTATTAATACTTATAATCACTAACCTTGGAAAAACTCAGAATACCTAAACAACTGAAGGACCTAAGCAGATTTTAAATTGTCAGTGATTGGCAGTCTCTGAAAGTCAATTGTTCTGCCTTTGTGGTAACTAAAGTCTATTTTAGCTTTCATTTGCTTTATACGTTCTGCTAGCCAGGGAAAGAAAAATCTTTAAAAAATTGATATAAAATAACAGAAATTCCACCAAAACATTTTCATTTCAAATTATGGACTTTATCTTCCAAGAGTTTAAGTTACTGAGAATGAATATAGGACAATTTCTCTATATGATTGAGGGATTCTGAAATAACTCACTGGCAGAACCCCTGTGCAAGTATGAGTCACCACAGGGATCAGCTGAATGCATAAATGGGCAGGGAGAAAGAATCATTTGCTCCTTCCTGAAACAGTCATGGCAGCTGTGTATGAGTTGAGGGTTATGTGTATCAGAGTCAGTGATGGCCTCAATGTTATTTGATTCTTGATTGATTTCAAACAGCAGCAGCTCTCCTCACTTTTTAAATGATAAATTGAAATGGGAGCTGAGTTGGATAACAGAGCAACAACTGACAAAGATGGAAACACATAACTCTGAAACAACAGTGAATGAAAGGATTTCTGGAGGTCACCGGGTTCCAGCTCCCACTCGTGGCCGAGCTGGTTTTGAATTTAGAAGTAAATCTCAAATCATATCAGGTTGCTCAGTCATACACAGTTAAGTACTGAATTTCTTCCAGGCTGGAGGTTCCATAAGCATTCTGGGTGACCTGCCTAGGAGAAAAACATTTTTAAGGAAAAGAGTCACGAAGGACCAATGGGTCATAAAATGGAGAGGAGGAGTCCCTTATCAAAAAACAGCTGCTACAATTTTATGATAAGCAGCACAGAATCCACTAAGAATGATCACAGCACCTGGTTCCCACAAGGAGAGCATTATGAGAAGTCACAGATTTTATAGGGGTCATGCTCCATTGACACTTTCTAAAACATGAGCTCAGTACCACAGAGGATGTGAGGGGATGACCTGTGTCTTCCTTACCTTAATATTCTGGAGACCAATGTTTTAATCTGTGTCCTCCCCAGATGGACTATCCACTTGAAAATTTTGTTGATGCAATGATTTGGGGATCCTGGATAAAACCTTTCCCGCTTTTAAGCATGTGGGAATGTATATAGACCCCCAAATTTTCCAAACATATCTCCATGTGTAGTAAAGAAAGCTGCTGTGGGATAGGGACAGGACTCCCTGGATCCCTCTGCTGCTCAGACAAGGATTCTGCCACACCTGACTGCCAGGCACAGAACTCCTGTCTTACTATCCTAGGCTAAGGACAGAAAAAGAAATCGTCAAAAAGAAATCATTCAAAAACACTCAAAAAGAATGGGCCAGTCAGGTTTTTATTTTTATTATTCATGGGTTCAATGGATAGAAATTCCAATGAGTGAGACACTTCATCTGCCTTTTTGTTCTGAACTAAAAAAAAGAGCATCGCTAATTAGGTTAAACTGAATGTGCAATTTTTAGATTGAACTTTCTCATAGAGATTAAGGGTCAGAAACATGATGGTGTTTAAACCTTCAGCTCCTTTTTTAGGCAACTGTCTCACATTGATTTTACCAACAGCCAGCTGCCTGAGTAATTTCTGAGATTTGGTTCTAATTACAGCATAAGTTACAGATCATATGTGAAGTCTGTGGCTGGCTTTACTGAAGTAATGTTTCAAGAAACATTGCATCTCCTCTTGGATAATATCAATAATATTTCCACATCTTCTTCTGAGATATAATAAGGGGAAAATGCATTTTGAGCTTGCATTTTATAGGAACATTTATAATTAAATATTTAAGATATAAATGACAAATTTTAAAACTTTAAGCAATGTAAATTATTGTACTTTCTATTTTGTTATTGACGAAGATGTTCCCAATTCATCTTTCAGTTATATTAAGGGAAAACTATTAATAAATTAATTAAATTTAATAGGTTTATGTTAACTGCACAGGCTAACATTTTAAAATAGTTACTAACTCAGAAAACCACTTAGATACATGGCTGCAGTTAACTTGCCCCTTTTAAATCCATTCTGCCAAATTGGGTCATTAATAATAATATTGTATGTACTGTTTCCACATGTCCTGACTAATTAAAAAATTATTTATTTTGAATAGTAATTTAGACTCACATTTATTCTATACATGAATAGAATAAAATAATTTACCTCAATTACCAAATCATAATGAGCCTCAAAGACAGGAAATGCTTTCCCATACTGCTTCTTCCTGTTTTATTTTAGAAAAGCTGAGGCAAGTCCTGGAATGAATGTGACTATGTGAATGCAGAAATTTTAGAAATTCATTGCTGAATTTATATCTTTACACAAAGAATTATTTTATAATAGTCTTTAAACTCAGAAGAAAGGCATATAACATACTATGTCTATGCTAGTAAAATATCAAAATTTATTTCATAACCAGAATTGTTATTTAATAGTGATAAACTTGGCACAGTTTTTGCCCTTTTCAGTGTCATGCAAATGAAGTTTTGTAAAAAGCAACCATCCAGTTTTGGTGATTTTTCTCCTCTAAGGCATCCAAGAACATTTTGTATTTGAAAACTTTTTGATTTTCAGTGCTTTTGTACAAGGAAATTAGTGTTTCACGATGGAAATACATTTATTGGTTATGCTGTAGTGGTATATAAAGTGAACATTTTACTTCCTACTAAATGATGCTAAATTTTCAGACTTGAAGAAAAAAAAATGCCTGAAGATACTCAGCTTCTTCCCACTCTTCTGACACAGCTCTCCCTAAATGAGACTGCACAAGACTTTTATCCTTTATCCTTTTATTCCTTCTGAAACCAGTTTCCTATGCCAGTTGGTTTTCAAATGGGAAGTAAAATCCTGTAGTGACAAAGATCAGAGGAGGCCTCTGAGGAGGGATGAATAAACTCTTGAAAGAGTGAATAACACCTTGAGTGCTGCAGAAAAGCAAAAATGCCCAGGGACCTCCAGGTATAAAATTTCCAGGCCCTGAAATACCAGCAAGTTCTAGAATTGATTTGGAAGTTTGCTGACTCAGATGTTAATTTAGTTTTTGAACAGCTCAGGAAGAGCATCTTCAATTTAGATGAGCAGAGAAAAATCAAGCCCATTTGTTTACTTCCAACCTGAAAATAAGTGCCTCTGATTTCATTCTCTGTGAAATTTAAATTCTGCCTTTCACCACACTAATAAGATAATACGTGCATGTTTTATTAATCATAAAAGCTTATTTAATTTATACAGCTTTATTTACTTTCTGAATTAATGGTATGGTGGATACCTAAAGAGTACACAGCTGATATTATCATCTCTATTACTGCTTAATGCTTACAGGACAACAGAACCTCCAAGCCTCCAGAAACAACTGATGTCCCTGGTGCTCAGTTCATTCATGCACACAGGGAAGAAGGAAATCAGAACTCTCAACATTAAGAAAGAAATTTTTGCTTTGTACTGTGATGTCTCCTGTGCTGAAGTAATAATGGTGAAGTCAGATCATGGGCCTGCACAGGAAGAGGCAAAGAAATCAGCAGAAAGGTATTTCTCATTTGGGAGTGTCCTGTTCTTACTCTACACCCATGGTGATATTGAACTGTTGTCTCTTAAATACCCTCACTAAATTGTTAATAAGAGCCAAGTCATATTGTCCAATTAGAGCCTTCTCTGTGAAATACAGATTCAAGTAATTTTCTTTTTAGCTGGGAGTATTTTAGTATTATGTGGTTGCAACTGAGATGCATTTAATCTTATTTTATAGCAAGATTTCTATAACACAGTTATAGGAAAGACATTTTTCAGAAAACCTTTAGACTAGTCTGCTTTTTGACATGATTAGCCAAATGGCTTAATTTACAGTGTCTCCAAAAACAAAAACAAAATAAAACAAAACAAAACAAAACAAAATGAAAAACCCAAACAAACAAACAAAAGTTTTATTTTGCACAGGAATAGAATAAGGAAGTTAAAGCAATACAATATATGTTAGAAGCCCAGTAACTGAAAAACTGGATTTTCTGCCTATTTAATTATTGCTGAACTTTAATAAAATAGATATTAAACCTGAAAGGGACATCTTACTCTAATAAAGGGCAAATATCTTGTAAGATTATTTCAAGCTGTTTCAGCTGCTTTAGTCAATATGGGAAAGACAGTAGTCTTGGAAATTTTATCCACTTAACCCTACAAAGTTTCTACAATTTTATAATTAGAGTTTTTGGGCTTTTTTCTCCTTTTATTCATGGAAAAAACCTAGTCCCTTGCCATAAACTTATGTACTAAGAAGCTGAAAAGTATCTCAAAAAATCATCAAACTTTGCATGATACATTATTTAGAATGGAACAAGCTTTGCCCCCTAGAAAAATCCTAGAAATCTGCTTAGCTTTGATTAACATTTTTAAATACTATTAAGTTCAATTAACTAATTGGATTAAACTTGATTAAATACAGCTCCCTTTGGCTTCACTGTATTTTGAATTAGCTTCTGAGTAAGTTGCAAGACTAATCTAAATTACAGTAACTCACTGCATGGAATCCTGGCTCTGCTGCAATCAGTGGTAAAACTCCCAAGGACTACATTCAGGTCAGAATATTATTGAAATTGTCTCATCAAAGTAGTGCTCAGCTCAAAGCCTTCTTTGCAGCAGTAACTAACCTAAGTCCTGATATCACCTGGGGGTTCAAACTGTTTGAAAGAGTTTTAATTTTGTCCCTGCTGCTCAAACAATAAAGTAAGGACTAAGCAGGCCTGGAGGTGTCCTGTAAAAAGAAAACTATAAATCTAAAGATTTTTTGGTTTGGTTTCCCTTTTTTTTTTCCCCCCTTGGTTCCAGATTTTCTGTGTACTGTTTGATTCCTCTAAATGCTTTCTTTGCAGTCCTGAGCTTTACAAAATCCAGGTGGTTTGTTAAAAGTCATAACTGTAAGGTCAACAGACCACCAGCATTTTAACCCTGTTATTTGCCTCTTCATTGTTGTGATATTTGTTTTAACATGTCAGCCTGGATTTTGCACTAGTCATAGCATTTATCAGGAGATAACTGGATTCAAATATATAAATAACTGTCTGGCCAAATACAAGGCAACTTTGTTCAAAGTAGCCCTTACTGTAATTGTGCCCTTCTGGATTTTTGGCTACCACAGTGTTGATAACACTTTGGCTGCTGTTAAAAGTGCCTACACAGCATTAAGGTTTCTCAGCTGAGATTTTTCTACATCCAAAGCAGTCACAAAAGTTCCATTTCACTTCTGTGGTTTGTGTTTTAGAGCTTTTTTGGGCTTTGGTTTTATGTTTGTGTGGCAGGTTCAGTTGGAAC
>VWYI01049756.1:3664-23547 GCA_013399455.1 Anthoscopus minutus | reverse complement strand
CAGATGCACACTTCTCAGTGTGTTTGATTTCTAAGAAGAAACTCTAAAGGGGAAGCATCTTCAAGAGGAGTAAAAAAATCCAAATGTAGAGGAAAATACTTGTTCTTTTTGCTTGTCTTAGAATTCACCTCTTCAATGAAGTTGGGAAAAAGCCCTGTGAGAAGTGGTGTGGAAGTTATGGTGGACTGTTAGCACTTCAGAGACTCTCGAGGGACACATTGTGCTAACAGCTGCAGGAACAGCTCATTGCTTTCAGAGGATGCAGCTCTGCTCTTCAGTAGGATGGCTGCCTACACACACACTTGCAAAAGTGGAGGAGAGTGAAGGAAATCTTAACTTGCAGAAAAGTGAGAGTTCTCAGGTTTTATGTGTTGAACAAGGGCATCTGTGCTGAATATGTCTATTCACTTGTGAGGACATTGAAGCTGCTCAACCTAGCTGGGTGTAGGCTTTGAGGAAGAGGATATAGTAGTTTCAAGTTATCCCTTATCACAGTTGGTGCAAAAATTCTATTTTGCTCAGAAACAGCTGTGTAGTGCCTTTCTATTTGATGTTTCTAGTAATTTATTGCTTACTTACCTTCCTGTGCTTATCACCTGCTACTTTACTCAGAAGAAAACATTGGAGATATGGTTTGAAATAAAATGATAAAAAGATACTGAGCTGCAGAACTCGGAACTGAATGTCAGGTATTTTCCAAGTAACTGAATTTATGTGTAAAAAAACATGTTTTATTCTATCAAGTGTGTTACACAAGTAACCTAGGGGAAAGACAACAGATGAACACCTTCATAGACAGATGAAGGGAATAAAGACTAAGACAGGAATAACAATGAGGCAGCTATGGGTGGTGATCTCCACACTTCAAGAGTTTGTAAGAATTTTAACTGAAAATTGCAGGAGAGTACTGGAGTACTTAATGTATATTTAATTGGGAGCTTCTGCCAAGTATGAAGAATGGGACTGGCAAAAAGTTACCTATGTGTAAATTTGAGTTCAGACTGAAACAATAGATCTCTTAATAAGAGAAAAACTAGATAGGCTAGGCAGTGAAAATAAAGACAGGCCAGGCCATGTGTTTTGGGCAGAGAGAGGAAATCTGTGGAGCAATGCCAAGCTGGGATCACTGTGATGTGTGACCATGTCACAGTGACAAATTAGAAAAATAATCTTTGTGGCAGAATTATAGATGGCTATGAAGTGCTAGCAGAAATGAATGTTGTATCCTCAGCTTTCTGAAGACTGTAAAAGTTAGTGGCTTGTTAAAGTTTTGTAATAAGAGCTCTTAAATTCAGATGAATTTCATCATCTGATAACTTTTATTTTATTCTGTATTTTTATTTAGCATAGGTATACAAAATCTTGAATGACAGTGTAGATTAGGGTCAAGCAAGATCAAGGTCATCTTCTGACCTTTTTTTAAAAAAGGTCATCTTTTTTTAAAAAGCGCAGGAAAGCACAGTTTGGACTTCATGAATTTACTCACCTACATATCCCAAGTGAAGCAGATGTTTATGAAAACCCTGCAGTTCTAAATGTCAGCAGATTCATGACTGCCTGTGTTTTGTAATTTGTGTATCATGGGTGCCTACAATGACATAACAGTGTATGGTTAGTCAGGGCTGGCCTCTGAAAGTGCTGGCCTTTACTGGGAAGAGGAATCTTAGCCAGATTTTAGAGGTATTACGTATGAAACACGCAGGTATAAATAACTCTAATGCTTTATGGTGTTTGTATCATTATATATGCACTAGACATTGAACAGTTAGCATTATACAGAATATGTGCATTATCCATAATGATGCAAATTATGCTTACCAGCAGATTGCCTCACAGGTCAAGGTGCTGGAGTCCAGATATTATGACATCAGCAGCAGAAGCAAAATCAAATACTATAGTAACCACAAGGATTGGTGGGGTTTTAAGGCTGGATGTTGAATCTCTTTGTTCTATTTTCATTTAGGCACTCAAAGAAAGGCCGTTCTCAAATTATAGTTATTTTATAAACTTGTGTGCAGCTATGGGATCACAGCACTTACTGGCTTTCTGTATTGTTTAAAAAAATACCCACACCTCCTTTATTTCTCTTAAAGACTGTTGCTTGACAATCTTCCTGCTTCTTCCTACTTGGGATCTTCAAAAGATCGCAAAATAATTGATCACACCAAAAAGTTAATGACAAGAGTGTTCCTAGTTCCCTTTTTTGGTGTTCCACTGCCATGTCAATTACTTGGAAATCAAAGACAGCATAAAGTCCCACTTACCCAGATAAATCTGGTTACTTTAACCAATATCAAAATATTTATTGGTGCAACTTGTGTGAAAGCATCTGCTTTTGCCCCTGAGATTGAGGAAGCTTTTCTCAAGTACATTATAGATGCTGCTTTTTTTCCCTTGCTCAGGTGCTATTTCACTTCAAACACCAATTATACCATTTTGTTAAATACTTTGTATTACCTAGAGATTAAAAGGTGTGATATAACCCCAAATTATTCTGCATTAATCAACACAGTACCAAATACAGTCCCTTGAGATACTGTTTTTTCCCTTTCATTATCAGTAAAATAAACATCAGATCATTTGTAACAGTCACAGACTTATGCTGTGCTGCCACAATGCATTGGTCAAAGGTAGAAGCTCAGATAATGAATAATTTACAAAGAATAATGTGCCAAAAGCTACTGAAATCAGCTTGTTCTCACAGGTGCTATCTGTGGGTAAGCAGTCTGGTAGAGAAGAGAAAACACCTTTACAGGCAGATGAACATCTAGATACCACTGATGTCTAACTAGTGAAACTTAGTGCTTCAGCAGTCCTTAACAACAGCCTGTTTTCTCTGGGACTGTTTGGAGCTTCTTTCTTATGTGGAGCAATGAAAAAACCTTTGAAGCAAGGTTCATGACTCATTTCCATGCCTGATACAAAAATGGCCTTTGAAATTTGTGTTAAACTAGTGCACATATATATGTGTATTTATTCAGAAATATGTGTAGAGAAATATGTGTGGTATGAGTTTCTACATGTGCATAGAGAGAAGGAGAATGGTATATATTTTTAAGTATAAATTCAGCTTTAATTAGGGATGGGGAGAAAAAAACCCCTTGAGGATAAGTTTGGATCTCTAGGGCCAAGTATCATGAATTAACTCTTTGTTCAGGTCTTGCCCATCTACCTAAGGCAGATCAAAATAGAAGGTGAGGTTGTTGAGGACTGTAGAGGTAGAGTTGTTGTCAATTCTAGACTTAAATGCAGAACCATGCAATGGTTTCAGGGAAGATGAAATTTTTTAATTACCGTGAGGGAGTGAAGCTTCTGTTAGTTGTTTAGGGAAGTGGATTAGATTGAGTGGGGCATTATCTGGTGTCTATTCTTGTGTCTACCATGTGTTCAAAGCTTCTTGTGAGAATCAAAAATGGTGATGCTTTGTTTTCAGTGAACAAGGGGTTAATCTCAACTCAGCTTTTTGCTAACATTCTGCATGTGATAGGGAAAGAAAAATAAATTGGTTTAATGGCTGTGAGCAGGGGTTTTTAGACAGGTTGAATTTCATGCTTACTGTAGGAATTGCAAGATGGGGGAAATCTCAAGTTTTGTTTTACACCTGCCTGCATTAGCTTATTCTGCTTTCCTGTTTAAGTATCTTTCCTTGAGGAAAATATATTGCTGAGAGTAGCTTCATTTGTTTCTGATGAGTCATGCCATTGATGTGCATCTTGATAATTAGTACATGTATATTGCTTCTGTGTGCTTACAGATCTGGGCATAGGAACTTAATTATTTGTGTTCTGCATCACCCAAAGCCTGGTAAGAATAACTCTGACTATTTCTGCCAGAGTTATTAGGAGAGAGAATAAATGTCCTTAATGTTCCTTTCTTCCTGTTACCATAACTTCTTCATGAGAGAGGAAATTCTGTAGCCTCATATGAAGAACCTGTGTTGAGGTTGGAACCGCAGTTGTAGTCTCTCAGGGAAGCCAGTTTCAAAACTGCAAGAACCTACTGTGGTTCTAAAGGCACACTAGGTCCTATGGTTTCCCAAAACTGAAGCATCTTCCTAGTTGAATCCTGTAGTTTCGGTTGTATGATCAAAATGCTTCTTGTGAGCATCTCTCAAATGTCCCTAAGCCTATTTTGATGAGCTTTTACGTGTCATTAACAGTCTTTCTGCTGGCTGTCCAGTTCTGTGTTGAATGGCTGAGCAACTGTCAGACAACTCTGAGCAGTTTTGGTTTATCTCAAATATGTGTAATTGTTTTGTGTGCATAGCAAGGTGAAGGCAGTCTGACCGCCTCTTGGCTATGACTGTCTTTTCTTGTAGTGTACACAGGTGTCTGTTGGGAATTGGAAGTCAGCTAATTTGACTGCATCTTTTATCCACAGCTTAGTTGATACTCCTAACAGAAGTTCTAAGAGGCATGTAACCTGTTTTTAAAATAACCTATTGGTAGCACAGATACCAGTTTTCTGGAAATTAAATTAACCATTGCAGTCACCTTACTTTTGAGTGACCTGACTTGGCTGCAGTTTTGTGCAGTGTATAAAACTCTTAATGAAATGAGCTGAATGTGGTCTTCAGTTCTCTGGATAAGCATTTCCTGGCATTGGGCTGCTACCTGTTCAGAAATGGCACTGATCAAATGTTAATATTGCTGAAAAAATTCAAAGGAACCAGCTTTTTTCCATTACTCTGAGGGAATATTTGGATGACCTTAAACACCTTTCAAAGATGCTCTGCAAGAAAAATGAATCTATCATGTAAATCTGGCAGTTTTGCTCATTGTTGCTTACTCAGTTTTGTGAACTTTAAATATCTATACTGTCTTACCTATTGAACATAGTTATTTAGAGGCATAGTCCTGGAGTTTTGCTTAGTGTGAACCTCTACTGATTCCAGTGAAACTGGAGGGCTTAGCCTGGATTTACGCCACTAAACAGTCTGTCTGTGCTTGCTTCTACCACCAGTGTTAGGTGAGGCTCAAGGGAAGTGTTCTGGTTACTCCTGCTAGCTTACATCTTTCTAGTAGCTTACATCTTTCTAGTTTGCTCTCTATTATTACAGAGCTTTAGGAGAAATGCAAGCTGCAGGCAACTGAGGGAAGCTGTGTCTAGTTTGTGTTTAGAGATAATTATTATAACAGCCTTGTGCTGTCCTGAAGGCAGCTCCTGTGGTATGCCACCACTACTATGGGGCAGAGTCACCTGTGCCTTTAAGGCCTTTAAGTCACTAGTTTGTAGTTTAGTTGCCTTGCTCCTTTTTTTGCTGACACGTAGTAAGGATTTTACCAGGGTGCTTTGGGAAACAAAGTGTCGTTTACAACTCTTTCCAGGAATAAGGTTTGGATCTTACCCCATAAAACCTTTCTATAAAAGGGTCGGGTGACACAATGAATGCCTTCAGGAGATTTTCAGTTGCAAAATTTGGCTTAAAGATAGAATAATTGGAAGAAGATGAGATGAATAATCTGTAACATAAACACTCAGTGAAGTAAAACAAATTTATTTGTTCAGGAAAGCTTTTTACTAGGCTTCCCATGTAAACAGCAAACTGAACTTGAAAGAAACTTGTAAAACTGTTTTGGCTTACTGCAGGTGGTGGTTAAAGGCCAAAGAACTAGTGGGAAGGCACAGAGAACAGACTCACTTGGTAGTAATGTCTGATTCCAGCTTGCATATTCCCCCTATGATATGCTCCCTGACTGCTATGATCATTATAGACTCCAATTTTAACTGAAAAATACCTTAGAGTTTGAAAGGCAGATTAAAAGTGATAGATGATTTAAGCAAAATAGCCCTCTGAGTGTGAATGACACCCAGCTAATGACAAAGCCTTAAACTCTTTTTGTATTTGTGCATTTCTTCTTCCAGGCTACCCTCATACCTCTTGAAAATTGCTTTTGGGCAGGTAACTGAGAAGCAATTCCTCTTTCTCTAACTCACCTCCACAGGCAGTGGTGCTTCCCCTCCTCTGCCCTGTGCTACTGCCAAGTTTTACAGGCTTTTCTGCAGTGGTTTCCATTGTAAAAAGCAGTGAGAAATGGGCTGTTGGAATTTCATATAAGCAATGGGAAAGAGAAGGAAATGGTAAAACAACAAACTAAGCCAAAACAAAGGAAGGAAAAAAAGTGCTTGTGAAAATGTAGGAAGAATGAGGGGCAGGAATTATTTCCATTAGTTCAGTAATTCAGCAGCTTCCAGTGTAATGTAAGTACGTCTTTATCAGATATCCTTCTGGCAAGAAGGAAGAGTTTTGTTGAAATAGCAGTGATTGAAGGGCATGTTTGTTTCCAAAGAATCATAGAATGATTTGGGTTGGAAGGCACCTCAAAGATCATCTAGTTACAACCCAGTGCCAGAGATGCCTTCCACTAAACCAAGTTGCTCAAATCCCATCCAAACTGTCCTTGAATACTCCCTGGGATAAGACATCCGCAGCTTTGCTTGGAGACCTGTTCCAGTGCTTCACCACCCTCACAGTAAATAATTTCTTCCCTACATCTAATCCAAACCTACCTTTTCAGTTTAAAGCCCTTCCCCCTATCCTGTCACTACACACCCTAGTAAAATAAATCACTCTCCAGCTTTCTTGGAGGCCCCCTTTAGATACTGAAGACAGCAACTTTCTTTCTTGTTTGTTAATAATGAAGCCAAAGGCTAGTCAACCAAAAATGGTGTTTTATTGTTTATCATGCTTTCTTTTTAGAGTAGGAGTTGAAATGATGGTCAATGGAGACAATGTAGTTTCTGTTCTAAACAACTTAAGTGCAACTTATAAAATAGTGATTTAGACTGTAGAGGTCATTTATGAACATGATGGAATTACCATCATCTTCACCTGTAGGGCAGAGTGAAGGGGAATATTTGTCTCAGGATTTGGAGAGTCTAACTGTGGAATTCCTGCTGCTCCAATGGTAGAAATGTGAGCTGGGAGCCAGCTGTGTGTCCTCAGCAGAGCTAGCAAGGTTTTTCCAGGTTGGGAAGATAGGTACCAGATCAGTGTAAGATAGAAAGTTTGAATGGGGTGAGCTATCTTGTCTTACTCTGTCCCATTTCCCCTTTGCCATCCTCCCCAACAGACACATACTCGCAGTTTGGCTGCCATATCCAAATCCACTCAATAGGTAAATATTTGGTTCCTCTGCACTGTTTATTCTTTCTCTCTGCAAAGCTGTTGTATCTGCAAAAGTACAAAATATATTCTAAAAGACCCCATGCTGTGTGTGGACTCGTCCTACTCTTTTGAAGGATATTGATATACATAGTTCTCTATACAGTATCTTTTAGAAAAGCAGATTATTGTGGTATGGTCTTCAATGTGCTAGCATGTTTTTGTTGCAACAGACTGTACTTGAGTCTGGGGGATCTGTAAAATCTGATTATGGGCTGAGGGGCTTGTTGTTAAGCAGCACAGTTACTGTTTTTCTAACACTCTCGTGATCTTTTATTTAAGGAGTCAGTTTTGTGCAGTTAACAACTATAACTAATACCAAAAGAAAAAGGCCACACTACAGGAATGCATAGTAGTTGTCTAGCTTTGTCAAATGTCAATGAGCTTGTTTGTTCCAGTCATAGTACCATGAAAATGCAGAGAATTCCAATCCAGAAGTCAGACGGGAAAAGTCATCTTACTCCTGTAATTTCACATCTGTACTCTTGTATTGATTTGTGAATTTTCGTCTCTCTCCTTGGTTTTCTGTAATTTGTCTAATGCTATTTGCAAACTTATATGGTTTAACCACTGTAATACTGGATTTATGGTGCAGGAGATAGAAGACTGACAACCTAACTCGGGAGCAGTGCAGGAGCAAGGCAGGGTCGCTGTGCTCTGTTGTCACAGCCCCAGTCCCTGGCTCCTGCACACGAGCAGCATGAGTGTGTGCAAGGCACTTTTCTCTGTTGGTGCTCCTATGCTAATGTCCTTGACCTGGATGCTCTCATCACCTCTCTACACTACTTTAGAAAGCTCTCACTGCTCATGAGAAACTGCTGTACAGTATTTATGGTGTTTCCTTTGTATCTGTGGTCACAACTTCTCAAGTACCTACTCATATCTTGCTCTAAAAGAGTAATGAAAGGATGGAGAAGATGGGAATGAGACAATATTTCATGTGAAATCCTCTTTGTAATGCAAGTCACAGTCTATGAAGGACCTCACTGTGTGTCAGCAACTCAGTGAGCACTGAAATGAATTCCTGGATATCTGCTGATGGTACAACTGCAGGCATGATTTAACTGCACAGAGTTACTAGTTATACTCAGAATGAGTGGATGTAACAATCTTGTACCACTTTCAAATATTTTAGTTCTATGTAATGAGAAATATGTGCAGTAATGGTACATAGCCAAGGAATATTTTACTGTTGCTAAATGTGCTTCACTTACTGCATGTATATGGAAAGTCACCAGAGCACTTTTCACTAACACTAAGTAGATATAAATAAAAGGAAAGCTGTAAAACTGGCAAAGTAAATGTCATGAATATGCTTGTGTTGAGTGCAAGTAAATAACAGATGTGTTGTCAAATTTATTGGCCTATATTTGTAGCAGCAGAAATGAAATTAAACATGCACCACTGTGGTAATGTAGACAGTATTGATATTGCTAGAGGGATTTAGTCTGTAGTGTTATGTAGAAGAAACATTCTTTCTACAAGAAAAATTTATTTATATTCACTATCTCAAATCTATCAGTCCTGTCCTTGCTGAGACCACTGTACTTTTTCTCTTTTCCCTATTACTACTCCTCCCAAATGCTTTTGAGGTAGGTTTCTTTATTCCACAGGAGTGGGAGCACAGTTTTGGGAGGCTGCATATTTGTGTGCATACCTGTGGTTGCTGGCTCTGGCTGGATACTTTGATGCCTTCTCATTTGCATCCCATTGGTGGCAAAAGCTTTTGCCCCTGGAAGTCAGTCACATTAATCACTGACTGCCAGACTGTGGTCTTTGCAGACACCAGCAGTTTGAGAGTCCATCTTTTCACGCTAGTAAGTGGGCAAACATTTTCCAAAAGGCAATAACTGTGTCTGTCTTGCTAACAAGGGGCAAAAGCTGTTGCTGTCCTCTACAGAATGGCCGTGTGTGCTTTAACATTGTCCCTAGGTGCTAGCAGTAAGCCTGAAGGGAAGTCCCTTCCCTACTGCAAAACTATGCTTTATTTTCAAGTCTTCATGCCTGAGAGCAGGATGAGTTGTCAAAAGCTAATCCTACACCTTAGAGAGTTAAAAAGTCTAAAAGAATTGGAGGGGAAAAACAATCATGAAAGTAAAACAAAGCAAAGAAATCATGTAAACAAATTAATTAATTGTCTGGAAGTGAAGTGTATGCTTGTAATTTTGCCCTTGTCAAAGGGAAATTGAAGTTCATTATACTCACTCCCTGATTTAAAAGCTCTTTCCTGCACAGCATCACCTAGAGAGAGAAAGAGAGGGAGGCCCATTTGAATCTCATGCAATGGCTGCAGCTTCAATTAAAATAGGAATTCATTACTGGAAATCTCCAGAGAGGTCTTTTACTTCACTCTCCAGTATGGGGAGGAGGCTGTGTTTTCTTTTGCTGATTCACTCTTTTGTTTTAGTGTGAAGCCTTCGTTTTATACTAAAATCATTGTATTTGGCTCATGCTAGTAATAATCTTGAGATGCTGGTTAATTTAAGAGATGTGAGACTGTATTTGGAGGCAGGTTGTATTGGCTTTTGCTGATGTTAATGGTGATATTTATGTGGACAGAAATAGCCTAACACATGGAGGGAAGTGACTTAGAAAATTCTGTTTACTTTATGTTATGAATTCTAGTGCTGACTGAATGTGATAATAGAACAGCAATTACATATGCATCTAATTGGAAATATTTATTATTTCAAAATATTACAGTGTATTCATCATGATCTCTAGTTGCCAAACTCAAATGCCTGTAATATATCTGACCATTGGTGTCTCGCCGATGCCCTGGCTATGTTCCATTTAAGACTATAAAAATGTGTAGGGAGGAGTGGGATTCCCTTTCTCTAAACTAGATAGAACAAAACTGTTGTAAGGAAAAGCAATCACTTTGGGGAAACCTTTTGATTTTAAATTTTATTTCAAAGGCTTGCCAGGTTGTCTGGGCTGGAATGCTTAACAAGTCTGCTGCAGAGAAGTGAGCTCAGGGTGTCAGCTTGTTTCATTCAGCTTGTTTTATCTCTTATTCTTTCTGTTTTCCTCCATGTAATAAGGAGCCCACTGGGGTTTTATTTTTCTATGAAGCACCCACAGATGGTTGCCTTATCCCTTTCTTTTGTTCATTGCAAATGCAAAGACATAGCCAAACAAGAGGAGCACAGCCCCCTTCATGGAATTAGCAGATATTAAAGCAAATGCTTTTTCCAAAAGAAAGATGTTTGGCAGTTAGCCAACCCTTTCAGCAGGTGCAGTATGCCTGAGGCTGTGCAACATGGACATCTCTGAAATATTGTAGCCCACTGTTTTGGACATCAAAGTGCTCCAGGGAAGGAAGAGCATGTCTGTGTGTACACAGATGTATTAGTCCTCTGTGCTCAGTAATATACACTGATTAATGAGCACTGGATCTGGGTCAAGAATTTTCTAATTGGAAATGTTAATTTCCTAAAAAAAAAAAAAATTCTCCAGGTGAGTATTTAGTTGAAAAAAAAAAGTAGATTTGGATGGAAGCCTCTGTAGCCTCCTGGAAGGCACCCATTTAGCAGCCTGCGTGCCATCTTTTTCCCTTCTTTTCTGGTATTTTAAGGAAACTACCTGTAGATGTTCCAGAGGTATGGGATAATGATATGTTCTTGATGACTTGCCTAGTTCAGAGCCTGAGACATGGAGAGCTACAGACTCCAAAGTTCCCCATTTCTTTGTGGCTTAGATTTCTGGAGCCATGAAGTACAAAAGGATCACATACAGAAATGCTTAGAAAACGCTTGTATGTTTTATTACCATCTAGGGAAAATGGGAAGCATATTTCATTTAGGAAGCAAAAATAATTTTTGCACCAGGAAAGTGTTTGTGTTTCTAAAGTGAAATACTTTTTTAATTTCTGTAAAAAATGCTTCTGTAGGTAGTGGTGAGGTTGTGGGCTTTTTCAGTCTTCCTTTTCCCCTGATTTCCCCCCCCCAAAGATCAAACTTTTCTTATGATTTCAGGGCTAAACCTAATAGTGGTGCATTTGTCTCAAATGAACAGCTGCTGTTGGAATGCAGAATCATAAGGTGGTTTGCATCATCTGAACCAGTCAGTCCCTCAGTTGAATGTCACAGGAGGTGAAGAGAGGAAGAATGCAGTAGCCAGGGCGCTGTAGCAGAACTCTTTGCTCTGAACACGCTCCTTTCACACACCTGTTCTGCCCCGCAGCCAGTTCTGACTCTTGGGGATTCCTATGGCAGAAGGCATAGAGGGCTGGGATGGAGAATGAATTTTAGGTCATACAGACAGAGAGCATAGATGCTATTCCAAAAAGACAAGTTTGTGAAGGAGGTGAGGTGAATGGGATTTTGGAGGTTTTTTCCCCTCATCTGGGAAGTGAACACTGGATTTATGGTGAGGACACTAATCAGGTTCTTCATTGGTGGTGGGAAGATGGGATTGATTGAAAGAGAAAATAGACAGAATTTTTTTCAATGCAGCTGATCCTTATACTTGTATTTTCTCCTCCAGCATCTTTTGAGTTTTGTTTTTATTTTTACTGGTATGTTCTTGGGTCTGGACTTTCCTTTGCAATACTTACGCAAACATTTGTGCCCTGACCTGTGTTCTTTTCTTTATGCAGCAGTATAAATATTTAATGACAATAACAGAGAACATCCTTCTTCCTTTATTTTTTTGGAAAATATAAAACTATTTTTTTTATTATTTCAGAAGATCTATCTTTCCAAGAGGACTGCAAACAACAAGTATCAGTCATCTTGTCCATGTTATATAATCTGCCTTCTTCACTGCCCCCTTAACTTCATCCACCAGAAAAAAAAACTGGGGGGAAGGGTGAGAAAGAAAAGCCAGTTGCCTAGTTTCTTCTTGTTATTGTTAATGTGGCAGACATTCACATCCATTCTTGCCCTGTCAGAACAGATTTGCTTATTTCCTGCTGTCAGCCGCATTTTCAGCTTCTTAATGTTACTCGTCTCTCCCCCAACCAATTACCCTGTCTGTATTTTACAGGAATTTCACTATTAACTGATCGATGCTAGTTCTAATGTTTGTGATTTCTCCAAGGTTTTTTGTTCCATTACCTCCTACCCTATGATAATGTTCTGTAGGAAAACACCTTGAAGTGTGCTTCATCCTCAGAGAAGATGATCCAACATGTTTCATTCTCCCACTACCTTGTCCCATTTCAATCATATGGGACTTTGGGTCATAACAGACACCCACATGATTCTGCTTGTAAAATAACTATATAAATTAGTGGCAAAAGTAAAACAGGATTGAGTTATGGGAATTTAATCACAACAAAATGGCTGAAATAGGGAAGATCTATAAAAGACAGCAAACATTAAAAGCATCAAGGGAAAGGGGGTTGAAGAGATTGTTGTATGAGACACGAAACAAGGATTTTTTATTCTAGGAATGAAGAATTTTGGAGGATATGGGGTCAATAGAAGGAATAGAAGATAATTGGAGAAAGCACAATTGAGTTTGCAATTTAATGAAAGCATAAGATGAAACTTAAACATCATTTGAGATGGATAAAAGCTGAATAAACCTAAGCTTGTGTAAGGTGGGAGTAGGCTAGTAGAGCGTGTGCAGCTTTGAGTTTCTACACTTAGTAAGATATTCAAGACAGTTCTTAGACACTTAGAAGAATTTCTTCCATGCCAGTTTTTATGTTTCATTGAAGGTGCCCTAACTTTATTTTTATTGGAAAATTTGTGATGATGCAGCACTGACTCATCGGAGCCACATGGATAATTTTATTCATTTTTATCAATAGCACTTTAATGTGATGGAACTCTAATAATAAAACAAAGAGCTCATTGTCTGCCTTGAAAAGAGACTACAAGATATCCCCTGCCTTGGCAACCTTATGATGTAGTCATAAGGTAAGAGATGGGAAGTGAAGCAAGTGCTTCATGTGCCCCAGTCACCTCAGGATGCGCAGAGACACCAAGGTGGTAACAGCTACCTTGAGAGTCAATAGGCAGTAGATTTAGAATAGTTTTTTTTACTTCTACTCGTAAGTGACTCTTTTGGGAACTGTATGTCCTCCTTTGTAGGATATCTGTTTGAGCATCAGCGCTGTGAGAGTTCCCAATTTCCTTGAAACACTTGAATGTACTTTAGAAGCAGAGAAAGTCCAGGATTGGTGGGAAGCAGCCTGAGGAAGGTGATGTTTAGTTTGATCCAAGTATATGTTCTACGGTGGTCTCCAATTAGAGCAAGAGGCCTGACTAGTTCCTTGATTTTTTCATAGGATTCCTTAGCTTTTTGTGTTGGTGTTTTCACTCTTGAATTCTGGAGACAGGAACAATTTATTCTCACTAAACTTAGTTCTATCTAGGTAGTAATTTTTATGATCTAGAGTAATCTCTCTAAGGTAATTTTTACCTTTTCTGGTTTTCTGCAGATTTTCTCCTAGTTTTCTCAGCTGTTTAATCCCAGTAACTATTTTGTGTCAGGGACAGGCCTTGGGTCTTTGATACACAAATAAAACTGATAAGGAGGGTGGAGGAAAAAGCTTACAGCAGTAGTTGCAGGGGAAGAGGGTTGCATCATGACAAAGAGCAGGCTCCCCTTGGAAAAGGTTGGAAAGCTGTTGGGAAAATCTTTAATTGTAGTAAATAGTGTTTAAGTCTTGTAAATTCCTTTTGCTTTAACAGATAGTGCTTAGTCCTGTATTCACCCATATCATTGATTCATGTATGTGAGTGGATATCTTAACCTTGAGACTAAAAACTGTTGGCCTGAGCAAAGCTGATAAGAAGATATATCTTGGTCATACCACATGGCTGGGATACATTCAAGAAGAAGAAGCTGCTTTTTTGGAGGCTTGTGACCATGCAAGGATAATTTGAGCAATGGGATATTCCCAAAAACAACCACCAGAGACCCTCAAGAGAAAAGAGAACACTACTCTAATGTAAATGAGTTCCAAGAAATGATTTAAATATGTAAAAGAATTTGCAGGAATATTTAGCATATATGAGTTTGGGGAAATGCAATGAATATATAGTTACGTAGATATAAACTAGTCTGTTAGATAACTGCAATGCGTGATAGGAGGAAATATCCTCTGCACTCTGGGCACTGAAAATGAAGTAATTCTGGCTTTCTAATACTAAAAAGGGTGTTAGAGAGTTTTATTCCTGTTTTTCTGCAACAAAAACCCTTCATTACTATTTTTTAAATTAGTTCCTGTCTGGAAAATTGTGCATGGCAAGATAATTGTGGATAATTCTTTTAAAAATAAGCAGCAGCATTCTTACATTAGCAAGTTGGATGGCAGAATGGGAGAATATCCGGAAAATGAACAGGTTGTTTCTGAGGATGCAATGTCCACATTTCCTTTTTCTGGGCTAATTCTCATGTGGGAGTGAGAAGCAAATCACTGTGCATCATAGTAGTTTGGTAAGGGTGCTGTGGTTTGTATTTCAGCTTACTCTGGAATAGGGACTGCTGGGTGATTTGGTTCGAGATACCCTCCTTGCACCACTTTACTTACTTAGCTGAACTAAAAGTTTAATGTCAAGATATCAAATAACTTTTTGATATGTTTTTCTTCTTTTTTTAATGCCCTAACCACTAGCCGACATGTATTCCTGAAGTCAGTACTCACAGTTAGATTATACTGTAGAACTGTTATGGATGAAAATTCTACTTTACAGGAGGGACCTGAGGCTTTTGTTCTTTAACCTGTGCTTTTATTCTGATTCTACTTCATGGCTTGGTCACTGTGCCCTACCTTGTATGAATGAAAGCACGCTTCTGTATGACACTGTAAAATTGTTTGCTCTTGTAAGATTAACACCTCATGAACTTCTTTATGCAATACAGAGTTTATGATCACTGGTTTAAAATTAAATGGTAAATGAGAGCACAGCTATAGCAGATTCACTTTTATACCTGGCCATTATATGACGTGCATTTTGGAGGTACTTACCTCATACTCATCTTTAATGCTCTGAAGAATCAATGTGTTTATAGCAAAGACTTTATAGTGTTTATAGCAAAAGTCTTGAGGATGATAGCCAAGGGAGAGCTACTGAGTTGTGAAAGAAAATACAAGGTATTTGGAGACTGATGGTGAGTTACAATAGCCTTAAGTGTCCATAAATCCCTGGATGTTGTCCAATTCTGGACTGTTGTTTTTTAAGATGCTTGAAGTTAGACTGCTTAGTTATTACTGCAAAGATACATTACTGCAAGACTAATCAACAAATGTAGCTCAAGATGCCCCCACAGCAAAAGGGCTAAGGGTTTAAGATGTCTGTAGATAGTCTGAGGCTGATCCTACAATCCATACTGTGATAAATCTTCTAGTGACCCAGCTGGGTTTGCATAGACTTGAAGTGGAATCTGGTTTGGGCTTTCAGGTGCACATGGTCAGTAGGCTTGGTCCTCTGAGTTCATCTGCCTTTCCCTCAGATTTTGGTCAAAGGACAAAGACTTTGCACATGGCAGTCTGAATATTTGGGATAAGTAGAGTCAGGCTGGGGAGGGTGAAGGGAGAAAAAATAAATAACCTGGAAGGGATGGTAATCTAAGGTAAATTTTTCTGCATTAGAATGAAACATGCTATTGTATTATCTGTGAGGCCTGAGAGGTGATATAAGGTATGACAGGAAAGCTCCAAGTTGCTCAGAATTAAGAAAATAAATCCCAGTTGCCAATTCAGGCTCTATAGGTGTGACCAAGAATGACAGATAGATTTTTCTTTTCCATTAGATTTATTCTCTGATATCCAAGTTTATCACTCAAGCCAGAACTATTTGTCAACTTTCCTGTCAATAATCCAAACCTAAGTCATCAAGCTACACTTTTATGATCCTCTCCTAAGAAACCCCACAGGAATAGTCACACTGCTTTTGCCTCAGATTTAGCAAAAGTAAAGGAACATAGGGAAGAGGAACTGTGGTTCATTGAGTGGTCTCCAAGAGGCATTGGAGCTGATATATGCCATGAGGCCAATCCTCAAAGGCATCAATAATCCTAGTGTAGTGGGCCCTAGTATTTCCCTCTCACTGGCATCTGCTTAATGGCCATCTGTTTCAAAAAACAGTGACAAATGAGCAAGTAAGTCCAATCACTCCTAGAGAATGTTTAGTTCAAAAATCGGATGAAATAGTTGCTTGCTTGGAGAATCTTGTTACATAGAAATCAGGCTGGCTGCACTCCATTCTTAGCCTCAGAGCAAATGCATATGCCCCTAGCAGAGCACAGGCACACGGGGACAGTGTTTTCACAGAAGCAGTGATGGCTGCTGGAGACTCTGTCATAACAGAAATGCTAGGATCATGTATGGATATTAATGAACAAGGAAAAAACTCATATTTGACTGTTGCTACAACTCCCATGGCTAAGACTCCTGCTTATCTCTGTCATCCTAGATTAGTCCTGACCTAGCCTTTGCTTTTGCATTAATAGCACAACAGTCTGTACTTCTAATGGCTGCTTCCTGAACTTTACAGATCTCAAACAACGTTGGGATTTCTTATCAATAACTGAGCATCCACTTTTTATATATAGGCAAAATTTTACTTCAAAGAAGTTACGAGGTGAGAGGTGCAAACATGTCAACACAGACAGCATCATCTGCAGCTCCCTCTGCTTTTTCCTGGTCATCTTCCTCTTTTCCTCATCCAGATTTTGCCAGTGACTTAAGCTGCTCTGGATTTCAGACCCCACATGTATCACATGAATACTGCCTGCAGTGTGAATGAGCCTTTCTGAACCTGAGCTCATCATTTGTCATTAGCAGCAGGTGTCACTTGTTTTCCCATTTCTGTTGTCACTGACAGACAAGAAATATGTATGTGCCTTCCTGCCACCCCCAGTCCTATAGTAAGTATTGAAGTGTCAGTCATTCTGCAGACCACCTGCCTGCTGCTGCTGAAGCCTGAGTCGAACCCCCTGAGGGTGCAGGAGGCTTGTACAGAGCTGTTTGATGCAGAGCACCATGTGGTGAAACAGCTTTGCAAGCCGTGAAAAACAGTTCCATTGGGCTACACTGCAGTCTCAGGACATCTTGTATGCTGCCTCTGGCATGATTTTGGTAGGAGGGGGGAGATGCATCAGGTTTCTCAAACATTCTGTGTCAAAGATGAAGGGGTAAAAGGGGGAGATGACATTAGATAGTTGAAGGATTAAGCAGTATCTATATAAATAAAAATGGGATTATGGGAAATCAAAAGGAATCACTCTGGTGAAACTAATGCAAATGGTTTGATCTGGGAGAATTTTTCTTTCAACCAGTGTGCAAGAGGACAGCCATTAAAAAATTCTTTCAGTAAGCACTATTTTACATTAATGAGACTGGTGGAAGTACAACATTAGTGAGATGATTAATACAGGGACTTGAGATTTTTGGCACTCCAGGATTATATTAACATCCTGAGGAGTGATGGAAGAATGTGGAATCCTTCCATAGCTGCAGAGCTTTTCCCTCTCAGAATTCCACAGGGAAATGGATTTTGTCTTGGCCCCAGGACTTGGCTGGTACTTGAGGTACAAGTTGCATGCTGTAATGCTGCAGACTTTCTGGGTGGGGGTTGAAATGGAGAGGAGAAATGGAATGGCTGTCTTAATGTGTCCTCAAGGTAGACCTTTGTATGACTGTGAGTTTCTAAACATAGCAAGTCAATGATGGCGTTCACTGTATTGCTATTGTCAGTGGAGCTGCAATGGTGCAGACAGGTCACTGGAACAAACTCAGGTTTGGTCCTCATGCCTTTGGATCCTTGTGTTTCTGTTGTGCCAGCTTGCATACTACCTTGCATGCCCTCCTTGCAGTCTTCCTCATCTGCCTTGGACATTGATTCATTTCAGCACCATCACCCCTTATGACTTTCCACCTCAATAAAGGCTCCTGGTGGAATTGTTGGGCTTCAGAAAACTTACTTGTTTTTTCTTTATTTATTTACTGGAAGTCCTTTGAGTTGTCCAGGCTGGTAATTGCCCACGTCATTTCTGTATCGATTGCTTTTAGAGCTGCTGAGCTCTTATTACTGCAGCTCACTGGGGAGAGAAAGAGAAAAGTGAAAGATCCAGGTCAGCATGGTCTCAGCAATAGATGAGTCTCATCAAATCTCTTTTCTCCCAGCTGCTGAATAACAGCTTTACTAGTTTTAAATAAAACAAGAAAAGGAACGTGCAATGTGGAGAGAAGTATTAGGAGGAAAAGAGACAAAACCTGGTACGTTAAGGGAAAATGAAGGTAGAGTGTAGGGTCTGAGCTACCTCAAGGTAGCAATGGGAAAAGTAAAGGATACCTGGCTGTGAGGTATGACAAAGTAACAGTATGAATTGCTCTCACACTGACAAAAACCTCTTCTTCAGCAGAGCCCCCCCCCAATAAGGGAAAGAAAACAGTAACTGAATAAACAGTTGTCCTGGTTACATCCTCTGCAGGATGCAATGCACTTGTTACAAGCCTCCTGCTTCTGAGACATGATAAAACAGCCTGAGAGGCTGAGTGTGGCCATCTCTGATCATTAGACCTAAACCAATTCTTAAATAGATATGTATACCTCTCTGAAATGTTGGTGAATATAGGGGTTCATGTACACACATACAGTAAAAAGTCATTTGTAGATATCTGTTGAGCAGTGTTGCCTATATTATTGAAATAAAAAAGGTCACTTGTGTCATTGATCTTGCTAATGTTTAGCAGTGAGAGCTAAGACAGGTTTTCTTATGTGGAGATAGGTACTGCATAGTGTGAGAGAACTGACACAGCTGCCAGAGAGGAAAGATCACAGTGCCAGCATAGTTGTGTGGTAGCCAAAAGCAGCCTGTTCTCCCTGGCTGATTTATTACTGCAACCCATCTTCCTGTAACAGTGACAGCTGAGAGGGCTCTGGAGTACTGAGCCTGATATGAACCTCTTTTAAGAGTTCTCATATAAAAATCTGTAAGAGATTGATGGCCTAGAAATCTCACCAGAGTGTATTTCCTCAGGAAGTTGTCAGCATAATCTAATTTGGATTTGATCTGTCTAATCCTTTACATGCTTCTTTTTCTCCTCTCTGTGGACATACTAGCACATGAACTTGGGGTTTCTGGCTCTCACAAACCTTTCTGCAGACTTCTATCTCCAGCTCTTATTTCCTAATATGGGAAACACAGATTTCTCTTAAGAAAAGCATGGTATTTCTCAAGGTTTGCTTGAAAGTTCAGTCTATTCCTTAGTTCATCCAATTCAGCTATCACCTTTTCTCAAACTATGCATATTTACCAAGGCAGTCCAATGGCCCAAGCATTTATGTTTGATGAAGTTGCAGAACCTGCACAGGTTGGGTACAACCACACTTACTTTTTGAGAGAGTAAGGGACACACTGACCTGTGGATGTCCCGGGATATTTCCTTGAAAGACAGCTGACACTAGAAACATGGATCTCAGTATGCTTGTCAGTTCAGCTCTATTTCTTGATAGCTGTCTGGAGATTTTGTGTGGAACATAAAGTCTCTTTTGGTGGTTCCTTCTGTTGGATCAGGATAGCTTGTTCAATATATGTTTAATTCTTTTTTTTTTTGTGAAAATGAGGTTTTGTTTTGAACTAAAATATTCCTTATTTTCTTCAGAGCAGAGGCAGAAGACTCTTCTTGGTATTACACCAGTTGTTGGTATTATGCTCTTCTACCTTCAAGAACCTAAAAAGTGCCTCATTCTTGTCACACAGGACTTTTGTTCAGCTGCCATGTGCGTGGTAAAATAATAATTTAATGATCCCT
>VWYI01049737.1:0-22667 GCA_013399455.1 Anthoscopus minutus | reverse complement strand
TTTTTTCCTTGTTTCCTCTGGAAGTTGGTAGCAAGAGCTCTCAAAGAATGTGATTGATCTTTTATTCAGTAGCTAACGAGGGCTGTGATTCTATTAGTGCTCTACAAGGCAAGGGAACAGTGATTTAATGAAGTGTCTGGCGAGCTGGTCATAGATTTATCCTGTTGTCTCTAATTTGCAGCGCCGTTGTGAGCGTAAAAGAAGCTGCACTCGCAGTGCCATTAGGAAGGTATTTCCTTAGTAAATTGTTGTAAGGTCAGGTGTAGTTATCTGGGAAAGGCAATGCCTCAGCCCTCACTGTCTGGAGATGACAGCAGCTGTGCTGAGCACTCGCTGGAGCGGAAAGGGAGGATCAGAGGTCCGGCTGTGAGCCCCCCTTGCCGGGGCAGGAGCAGCTGAGCTGCCAAGGAGGACTAATAGAGTCATAATTGGCGATTAGAACTGCAAAGGTGCAATAACATCTTCATACAAACTGGCTGGGCTAGACTTCGTGCCAGGCGCTGGGAGGTTCCGTGGTTGCCTGATCCGGTAAAGCTCCCTTTTTTTTTTTTTCCTTAAAAAATGAGGCAATGCACCCCTAATCGCTGCAGTACAACAAAAATATGAGAACATCAAAACTCGAGTTGCTTTAAAGTGACATTAATGTCTTCAGTACATTTACTTCGCCGTGTAACTTGTCAGTCTTACTCAGAAACGATGAGGTAGAATTCGCCGTGTAGCTATGGATAAAATAATATCATAAAAATGCTTTGGCTTTCACTTAATTAGCACTAAAAAATGCATTTTATTTCTGTCAACCAAAGGCCGCTGAGTTTTTGTTTTGTTTCTCTTCGCTAACCTGAGACACTGCTCTGGTGATGCCTGTGGTGTTGCAAATCTGTTTTGCAGCATTGTTTTATCACAGACCTCTGGGTCCAAGTTAGCCAAAGGCAACCATTTTCAGAAAGAATTTGTCTTTGCATGAATTGCTTGGTAATTTGAGAAGGAAATTATGGTATGGCTTTATACATGGTCAGGGAAATCAGTCAAATACTTAAAAGTAATATTGCAAAATAATGAAGCAGATCTCATGTGTGTGGTTCTGTCCTAGCTAGCCACAGAACATTAAATAAATGAATGGTTTTGAGATTCCCGTGGCATTTCCTGGTGGCAGCTGGAGAATTCCCATGTAAAAAAGTGGTCAAAGTTGGGAATTGGAAGGTAGGCAGAGATGACATTGTGGGAGTTAGTCCACTTTGTTTATGTGAAGGTCACAATCCTAATTGGGATCTCAGCCTTGTGTGCCAGGCTCGGTGCATATATGTAAAGAAAATCTTCTGGCCCAAAATACATCATATCTGTTTTAAAAGAAACTGCAAAAATCTCTTTTGCAGTGGATAAAATGTGGATCTTGGCAAACAGCAGCACCAAGGAGACAGTACCATGATAACTTGTCTCCTTATATAATTACAGCACATGAACCACCAAATAGTTGTCATTGTGCTCAGATGGATTATTTTAGTTTTGAAAATTAAAACTTTTTTCAGTTGCACAAGCCCTTGAACCCCTGTGAACTTGACAGCCCGTGGGATGTCATCTAGGATCCCTGTTAAATATACAGACACAATTAGTCTAGAAAAAGAGATATTGGGCTTTTAAATGAACAGCAAAAGGATTTAAAACACTAAGCCAAACTTTCTAATTTCCTAATATTGACACTTCTGTCCCTCACAATCTTATTATAGTATTATTCTCTGCTGATCTACCATTTCATCAAAAAGTCTACAATGGAGCTAAAAATCCAAGCCTTTTAGCCCATAGATCATTGCACTTGGTAAATGGCTTATTGTAGATTAGATAATGTGGTTCATAGCACATCCAAATCAATAAAAGGCTAGTCTGAATGTAGTAAAGTGCTCTCAGTCTGATTCTTTTTATTTAGTATATCTGCCATGAGCAACGTGAAAATTTTGGTCTTCTTGCTTAACTTGATGTACGAAAAAGACATTACTTAAATTTCTGTGTTGTTGTTTTCTTTCCTAGAGAAGATCTGTCCTGTAGAAATTAGGGCTTTTCTTGAATCAAAATGAAATATATTGTCTGAAAAATGATGCAGTTATTATATTGGCAAAATTCAGAGCCCAATGATTTGGTGTTCCAAATCATCCCATGCTAGAAGTGAGTCCCTGGATCTCACATTTGTCAGATATTCAGTGGTCTCTGTGAAATAAATTATTTTAAAGCTGTTCTTACAAAAATCATCAGCAGAAACCCTCAACTTTAGCAACAAATGGAGGTGGGGAGATGTGAAAGAAATATTTTGGAGGTAGAGTGGATGATTCAATACCAAGCAAGGAGTGGTGTTTTTAATCTAGGTCAGGAGAAGCCCAGGATTCACCAGCAATCTGGGGCTAAAAGGGAGGATGTGGTGGTTCTTTCTGCTTTACCCCATGAATGATCCTGTGTTTCTGAAGGGGTAGAAATATCAGAAGGGTATTCTTATTTATGCAGGAGGAATTGAGGAGGCTGATATATGTGTGTCAAGGGTGAGCAGGTATGGAGAGAGTTTTTACCCTTCTAGCTGGGGTTGTGCTGGGGCCAGGAAGAATGGAGAGCCTGGAGTGGCTCTGCCTCCACTTTCCACACACTTGCATCCCTTGCAATGTTTGATTTTCCTGTTTGCATCCATGGCCAGTCCTGCTGAGGAAACACTGAGCTGCTCAACCAGGTCAAGAGCTTTTCCAGGTTTTGAAGCTTGTCTAAAAGGGGGTTTTAAAGCCATATTAAAAATCCAGTGAGTAGCTTGGAATTTCTTGCAAACAATCAAGTCAGATAAACTGTAATTGGTTGCAGAGAGATGCTCTTAACCTACCATTCTTTGACCATGTTATTGACCAGTATGTGTTTGCCCATGTTATTAATAATTTATCCTTTGAAAAAATCTATGTGCATTATAGCCTTTGATCTCAGAAATTTCAAAGCTGAATGTGCTATTTCCCTTTTCCTTTTGCATTTTTTCTTTCTTTTTAAAGAAATTTTTAAAGAGAAGAGAATGAAAAATAATTTTAAAACTTTTTTCTGTTTTTTTTGGTGAGAGAGCTTCCTGATGACACCCATCCCTGGTAATGAGAATTGTACATTAATGCAGTAAGAATATATATGAATAAAAAAATGAAGGCAAGCTCGCTGTACTTTGCAGATGAAAAATGTTTGAAAACAAGACTTAATGCATCTAGTAGATTAAAACAGAAATTAAAGACTTTAGAGTAAGAAGAGATCAAAGGCTGTCTTTTCATTGTTCTTTTTATTGTTTATTGACTTCAAAAAGACTTTTTAGTTTAAGCTGACTTTAATGTCTCTTGAATGCTCTTTTGTAAAGTGACTTTGAAAACTCATGGATAATGTCTTCATTAAGTGGGAAAAAATCTTGGTAAAAATATAACTGTAACTTTGCTTTCATTATAATAGGAAGAGATAACACTTTGCTTAATTAAGGTCTGTTTTCCCTCTGTTCAGAATTTTACGACTATTTTTTTTCATTGAAATTAGTGCTGATAAAAGCTTGAAGTAGACATTGCTAAACTGAAACTCTTAGTTTTTCAGAGAAGTGTGGTAATGTGAGTTCTCTGTCTGTATTTGTTAATCAGTTGATCGGGATGTTGTCTTGTGTGTGTAGAGCTATTTTAGGAAACCAAAGAAAAAACAAAACCCAAAAGCATATTTAAGTTGTATTGATTCTAAAATAAAGCAATTCTTCTTGTGTTGTTGGGAATGGTAATTTAGAGACTTTCTGCTCTCATTCTGTTTCCAAATGTCTGTGCTTTTCTCACCAATACCTGATGACTTGATGTTTTTGGATTATGCTAATACTTGTATTAATAAGGACAGTAAAGATCACAAATCTGTGGAGGCAAATGATAGATTAGGAAATAACTGTGACTTCTCAGGGGAGTAGTGTGAACTTTCTATGGTATTTTGAGGTTTAAAAAAATGCACTTGAGGGATAGGACTGCCTTGGCCTTCCCCTTCCCTACAGTTCATCTTTTTCTTATGGTTCTGTGAGACTCAATTCATGTAATTTTGAGATGGAAGGAGAATTATCATGGTTTCGTGATGTGCACTCCATCTTTTGAGATAACTGAGATAAGTATTCATTTTTGGTTTGCTCCTCACTTGTCTGTAACTTTGGTACAATAGGTTTAGCAGTTTCTGACATGGGTTTATAGTGCAGCTCTGATGTTTGTTACTGTGGGGGTCGTTGTGGTGGTAATTTTATGATATTCACCCTTCCCATTCTGGGTATTTCTGCCAGGGCTCTGTGTGCAATTCTCAGGCAATCTGCTCGGCTCTTCCTGGGGATCAAAAGATTCTGATTTGCAGTCTGCAGAAGACGTTTGCAAGACCTTTTTACTTACTTAAAAAACTCAGCAGCCCCTTTCAATGTGATAGCTGAGTTTCCAAAGTTTTTTCATGAGAAATGTGTGTTGCATGATTTGTGTAACTGCCTAACCTTTAAAGAACATTGTCTTCAAAAGGAAAACCAAAGCTACACTTGTTTCCCTTTTCTTCCATTCATGGCTAGGCACAGAGCAGCGAACCTAATCTAGGTTAGACTTATTTTTACTGACTTTCAGCTATGATACACCTATTAGGAATCTTATGTCCAGTGCAAAAATGAGGCACGAAGCACTGGAAGGGACGTCTTTGATGCTGTGTGAATCTAAAAGCCACGTGTTAATTTTGAGACTATTGCTAAAGTTATTTAATGATTTGCTTATAATTTTCTTTTACTTCGTTTTAATGTGGGCAACCACACTTAGGATTTGGTGATTCAGTATACAAGAGTTCCATTCTGTGGGTTGTTACTAGCTTTCATATTCAGAGATTCAGAACATATTTTGCAGTATAACTATTTTTATGGCACAAATGGTTAAGTATTTTTACAAGTGTAGTCTTTGTGGGTGGTTTAGAGGCTCAATTACCTACTGAAATGGAGGAAATAAATGTCCTCAAGGGTTTGCATTTGGATCAGATGACACCTTGGGGCTCAGCTCATTGTTAATAATTCTTACATCTGTGTAGCACACAAACAGCAGCCTTTGAAAATGTAACACAGTGTTGCTGCTGGTACCCTTGCAGAAACATCTCAATTCTTTTGCAGGAGGTGACAGAAAAATAAGCCAGGATAAATAAAGCAGCAAATCAGCTGGTAAAATTGATGTCATGTCTAATCCTGCCTATTAGATTGAGCAGCTAATGTGAAGACAATGGAAATGTTGATGTTTATGATGCACATGGCAGATCTGTTTGGGTTGCATTGCACATTTGCACCATGGGCACTTGATTCCCCAAAACCAGAAAGAAGCCAAAACAAAAAGGAAAGGGACAAGGAAGCAAAACGATGAAAGAATGAATGTGGCTAAATTCCAAGCTTATTATTGCAGTTATTTTTACCTTTATTTTGCATTAGGAAATAGCAAGGGGTGGTAGAGTGTGGGAAATGTGGTTGCTCTGCGCTGTGGAGGTTTGACTCATCTTGCACCAGGAAGCAACAGACACACCCAGGACATGGAGAGCTTAATCCCTTGGAATTCTGTGCTCAGTGCTTGTAAGCAAAAGGTGCCAAACTTGGTTCCCTCATCAGTGCTGTGAATCTTGACGTACATGAGAGCAGAGCTTGGTTTGTTTGCATATTTGCATGCTTTATTCACCACCCCAGACCTGGTTTCCTGCCTTGAACATACAGAGAGGCCACTGTAATGTACAAAGTGAATTAAAAGGAGGATGCAAAAGATCTTCCAAAGAAGGCAAGATCAGAAAAAATTAGGCTATTTCAAGAATAATTATGCAATGGTTATGTGTGTCAGATAATAAGTATCTCATAGCAATGATTCCCAGGTTTCTTTGTGGATACAATGCCTCTCATTATGATCCCATATTATATTGTTTTCCAGGAGTCATCCAAGCCCATTCTGGAGATCAATGTACTATATAAAATATTATATAAACAAATTCAATGTTTGGCTGAGAACTATATGAAAAAGAGGGCAACACAAGCAGTAATATCTCTTCAAAACAACTTGAGCTGTCTTGTTATGAGCTCTACCTCCTTGTTGCCTATTATGTGCAGCAGCAGGGGACCTGAGGGGACCTCTTAAGAGCAGAAGGGTCAGCAAATCACACAGGATTCAGGCAGTGTAGCTCACTTTTGGCTCTGAAAACCTGAAGTACACAGAGTAGGCTATTAAAGTCCTGGTTATAGCTGGGCTGAATAGCTTCACACTCTGAAGTTGCTTTCTGCCTGAGCAAAACAATATATTCCTGAAAGCTGGCAGTATTGGTCTGTTGGTCTTTTACAGAAATTATTTCCTGTAATGAACAGAGCTGTCAGCAAGGGAATACTGAAGGCATCTCTGTAGAACAGCAGCTTAGTATTTGTTTGCCTGGTTTGGACACCTTGTAGCACTTCCACGCTTCTTTTGGCTTGGCTGGTTTTTTTTCCAGCATTTCCTTCCAAATCACCTTGTTTTGTAGGCAAACAAAGCACTAATTGTTAGAAGCCACCTTCCTTCTACCCAATGTGCAGACAAGCAATTCACAACCCTTCAGACTTCTCCCTGTGTTCAGTATTGACAGTAAATGTCCTTTCTGTTGAGGTTTTGGAGTCCAAATGATGTTTGTGTAGGGTCTTTTTTGAATGTAGAGGTTAACATCATGTTGAGAGAGTTTACAAGACATCTTCCTTTAGAGAAGAGTCATTTTCCAGCTGGTTCTGCTCAGCTGTAGGAATGAGCTTCTGCTTCTGTGCTCCTGGTACCGGAGCTCCCTAATTCCCAATTCTGTGTGGTCCCCACTATAAATCCTAAGCAAGGAAGTGTGCTGAAATTTTCCCATGTCACGTGTGCCATGCATGCCAGTGCACATGTTTACCTTCCCAACCTTTCCGTTCCTCCCTGGGGACATGCATTTTAATGCTGTGTCCATTTACATCACAGCTGTATTAATTACATTTAATGTAGTTTTGAGCTAAGGTAGCACAGCCTGATTTCAGAGAACAGTGGGTGTTGTAATGAGGCTTGAGTACCATTGATCTATGACTTGGATGTAAGGGATTCTTAAGGGAGTTTGCTGATTTATGTAGAAGACTGATGTCTGTGGCCATTAGGAAACACCAGTTTTTATTACCTATCAATCTCGTGGAAAACCTTTAGCAGCATGATCTCCTGTAAGAGTTATCTAATCTGTTAAATTAGAGATTAATGAAATGAAAACATTACAGAAGAGGAAAATACACTTTTAAGAGCAGGCAGTATCATAAGAACAATGTAGACTGATTTGAAAGCATGTACAACAGCAGTCTGAAGACAACAAAAGGATAAATCAGCTCATGCTATTGCTGTCTTAATCTTTAAATTGCAAAAATCCATGTGAATATATGGGTTAGTAAATTACTAGGGCAGTGGAGCATATAGGACTAATTCCAAAACAGAAGAAAAAGTAGAACACACCATTTAGAATATCACACATTCATTTGTAGAATGGTCATAGAATTTAATGGAGTTCAAGTTTAATTCTGCTTAACTGCATCTTTATTTTAAGATTTGTAGAGTTCAAAAGTTGTTATCCAAATACTTTAGTAAGACCAAAAAAAAGAAGGAAGAAATTGTACATTATATAAAGCTGTGACTGTTATTTATGAGAGCTGTGATTTGGATACTGGGAATCTTTACACAGGGAAAAAACCTACTATCTTAAATATTTGAAAATGAAAAAAACAAAATTGAGACAATGTCTTCTATCAGCTCATTTCTGAGCATTTAATTTTCATCATGTTCTGTGCTCATTTTTCCTCATAGCTACTATATGTAGTGGGATATAAAACAGAAGGAGTTTTCAAAAAACCAAGCTGCATTTATCCCATACATAAAAAAGAAAATACTATTGAGGTGACCGTGTGTGTCAGTACATCACTTTATTTCCACACCACCTGCTGCAATTAAAAATGAAATCACCAAGCAGCAAGTACAGTAACTTCATCAACCACCTGATATTATAATTAATGACTATATAGAGTCTCTATTATTGTGTACTTCCAAGGCATCAAGTGGAAAGCTGTCGTAGTGCTTTAAATAATGAAAAAGTTTCAGGCCTTGATAAATGGCTCAGTTGGATGCAGTTTAGAAAGTTGAGAGCATATGCTTCTGTCATTAGAAACTAAGGACCCTCGTTACCCTTGCTATATCTCTTCAGATTCATCTGAAACTCTTTGATCTCCTCGTGTACTTACACTGTGTTTAAAATGCAAAAGTGTAGAAAAATATGGTGTGCATGAGAAATTCAGTGTGGAGGGAGGAAGATTAAAATAAAGCTACTGTTCATTAACGGCTTTGTCTCAAACCTATCAGAAAAGAGAGCCTTACCCACGTCTCTTTTGAAATGAGAGTAAGCAAACATTTTTCTTTGATTCCTTTGAGATTTTTCTTTTAAGAAACAATTGAAATCCAATAAAGAAGTGTGCTTCAGAGCACGCTTATGAAGATATTTAAGTGACTTAATAAATGAATGACAGCAAGGGTATTTGTTCTTGAAGGTTGTGCTTCGACTCTGTGCAGTTCTGCATTAAGGGGTGTAAAAAGTAAAGCAGTGAAGCAGAAATTTTGGTCATTACTGGTGAGGCAGGTTTAAGCAATATAAAATTTTAACTAGGAAGCTATTGGTAAATTCACTTCCTGAACAGTATGGTTTAATTGTTAAATATCAGCATTTTAACTGAGAACTGCTAGCTCCTTTTCTGCTTCTATTTATTTTTCTTCTGTCTCTGAAACTTTCGTATAATGTATTTGCCTCTGAGGATATTTTATAGCTGAAATGCTTTGCTTGGCAGAGCATGTTAAAGATAGAGAAAATTTTGTCTAATCTCTGGCTCTCATGGTTGTCATTCTGCTTTGTTTCATGTACTGAAGCATATGCCACAACCATTTCTCAAACCTTTTATAAAAGAATTATGTGTCTTTTAAAGTATTGAATTAAGACAGCAAAACATATATGTGAATATATATATATATGAATGTATAGGCAACAGCAGAAATAAAGATTTGTTTCTCCCTCTCATATGAATATGTGAGATGAGTGCTGTTTTTTCCTCTCTTATGTCATTATTTAGAGCCCATTAATTAGAATCTACATTTTCCTCACATCAAAAATTGTGCCTTGGCACTACATGCAAGCGTATAACAGAAAAATGTTTTAGTCCAAGAATTTCTCAGTGGCTAAAATGTGAGTTTAACAACCTGGTGCTAAATTAAGGACTGAAATTGAAATACTGGTGAATGGATAGAAACAGATGTGAAAATTCTGCTTATGCAAGGAAGGAGTTCTGTTCACCCTCTGATGTGTGGAAACTCTCATACTGGCATAACAGTGCTGCCAGTGATTCCCTGGGATTCTTTGTATTTGAGAACTCTCCTTGCTTTGGTTCTTTTTGTTTGAACAAAAAGGAGATGCAGTAACAACTTTACAATGTTCAGCTCAGAATGTTTACAAACCCTGTGCAGTTGGGGAGGCTGATGCAGATGAAGTGCTGCTGCAATGGGTCCATCTCCATTCATTCTGAAGGGGTGCTTGCTTGCATGAGATGTGAATTTGTGAGAAGTGCTGAATATAAACCAGGATATTTGGACTTTACTATGATGATCTTATATCACTACAGCATCTTGGCAAATTAGATTAAACCTGAAGGACACAGGACCTGATCCATCCTTAAATTCATGATGTGTGAAAGTTGCACTTCAGACAAGTGTTAGGCTAATTGCTTCCTCAGCTTTAGTAAGTTTTAAACAGAAATATTTATCTCAGTGTGTTAAGTGGCAGGGAAGAGGAGAGAGCAAAGACATTCATAGGTTTTTGCATATATTAAAAATATTGTCAGATTGTGCTATTAGGTGCCTACTTTTTCATATATTTCAAGACATTTATGCCCTTATGCTAGTAATTAAATTAATTATTTATCCATTGTACACAGGCTTGAATTATTGTATGATTAGCTTGGGCACTTAAAAGTATAAGAACACTTGAAAGCAAAATCCAAGCATAGGTATTCCATGGCACGTCTTACAATCTAAATATTGCTCTTAGTCTAATCGAAGCAGCAAGAGTAGTCACAGCAGTTGATGGACTATTTTTCAAATTGATTTCAAAAATGTATTTAAAGGGATGATCTTCTACTCTAGATTACCTATTGATTTTTAATATGAAAAGCTCATTATATAAGCAGTAACTGCATATAAAAACCTAGCAAACCTTTGCATAAATCCTTTAATTGAATTTCCAGAGCCTGTGGTTCTACTTTTTTTTTTTAATTAAATCTATTTCTTTTTTTAAGTGTTACTGTGTAATTTGCATGCTGTGAAGTGGCCCTGTCCCAGATAAAGTGCCATTGATCCTTATTAAACCTCACCTCTGGGCTTGCTCAAAACTAACTGGAAAAATTAAAGTGTTCATGCTGCAATGCACTTATTGCTTGTGTGATAGGATTATGGAAAAAAAAAAGAATAACATTAATTTCCAAGAGAGAATTTATAATGCAAGATTTTATTTTTTTTCAACTTGATAATTAATAGCAAAATCATACCCTAAATATAAATTATATTTCAGTCTGGAAACTGCAGTAGTAATTAGGAAAGATAATGTATACCTGATATAAACCCATGATGTTTTATATCGACACTCCTTTGGTGTATTAATTTTTTTTAAGTATTCAAAATGATTATGGATTCAACCTAACAGCTTAAATAGATACCTGAGGAAAGAAAAAAAAAAGAAACTTGTGTAGTACCTTACATTACTGTTTCTATTTTCTTTCTTGAGCTTAAAATATGAAAAATGACAGTTTGCAAATATTAATGCTAACACTTTTTATATTAGAATTATCACGATGAAGTATATGAGTTGTAATACTATTTTCACTTTTTAAAAAATACCTAACATTTCTTATATGAAAAGCAATAAAATCTGCAAAAGAATTATTCATAATCAATAAGAATACAAGGTATGGAATGTATTAACAGAGTTATAAAAGTGTTTGCAGTATGACTCAAAATGAAAAATACAGCAAGTTATGTATGGTTTAAAGTGCAATCAATTTTGAGGTTGTGTATGAGGATATAAATGATAAACACAAGTAGTAGCATTTTTAGTAAAGGATGTTTCAAAAAAGTACTGTATTTACAGTCCATTCCATTCTTTTATAGATCATTAATGTAGAAAACAAACACAGCGTATCCATCTTCTCAGACAGTTTAAAATTCCATTAAATGATATTTTAAATGGAAATGTGGAGCTCATTTCATATTCTGCTGTCTGCAAACACAGGCTGTACTGCAAGCCCTGGGTGAAGCCTGGCTTTCCAGCTGGGGCTGATACCACAGAAGGTACATTCAGGAGTGCTCTGGATTTGGAGGGAAAGCTGATGGGTTTTTTCCACTTTCAGCAAAGAGAGCTGCTGAGTCTCTTGTGTCCAAGGCAGTGGGATTGCACATTGTGTCCCCTGAGATTCAATGTGCAGCTACCTTGGAATTGCCAGCTGTAACCCAGCCTTGTTCCCCAATGAGAGCATTTGTCCCATCTGCAGAGGAATTAGTGCAACTTGATTTTTGCTCCTTGCCTGGTAATTAAAGATCATTTTAAGTGCAATGTTCTCACTGATCTGAACCTAACCAAATTGCAGGGAATTATATTAGTTTCATGAATGTGGTAACTGTTTTAAAGCTCTGATACTGCTTTACATAAGCACTAATAATTTCTAAATCAGCCTCTCAGTCTCATTTCATGCACCTGCTGGGATCACAGAACCACAGATTTGTTTAGCTTGGAGAAAATCTCCAAGATCATCGAGTCCAGCCCTTGACCAAACACCACCTCGTGCTACTGAATGCCATTTGAATCCATTTATTCCTCAGACACCTCCAGGCATCTATGGGGACTCCACTACCTCCCTGGACAGGCCCTGCAAATGCTGAACAACCCTTTCAGTGGAGAAATTATTCCTGAAAATGGTAATAACTATGACATGGAATAAGTGGTGTTTTCAGTACCTCATTTGTGCCTTTCAGAACACTGTCCTTGTTTCCCCTGCCAAGTCCTTTGGTTAAGCCTTGAACCTCTATTGTGCTCTGTATCAGAATCATCTTACGGCCACTGAAGCTTTTTGCTGCTGCTGGGATTGGTCTGGACCCTGCTTATTTCTCTGCTGTGTTGTGAATCTTGCACTAAAGATAGGGCAAAAATAAAAGTTAAGAGGCATAGCTCCTGACAGCAATCTGCAGTCTGCAGGCTCCTCCACTGCCGGGGCAGAATCATCTTCAGCTTTGGGAAAGTCACGTGTTTCCCTCCACCAACAGGCAAATGTGGGTTTGCTCCGAATTCTCATGTTAGTTTGTAAGATTAATGTGAATGACTTGTTCATCGTTATTTGTGTTCCTCCTCTCAGTGGCCCAGCAGTTTTTTGGTGGATTATTTCATAGGACAGTTATTACATATCTTGTCCCATACTGCTCCTTGAAACGCGTTCCTGCTTTATGTTAGGTACATCACGAGCTTTCTGAAATGATGCCGAAGGAGAACGGTTTTAAAATTCATCCCTGGTTGTTTGTCAGTGGATTTGTTGTAGTTTCCTCATGGTCTTTAGTGGAGGAAGTAAGTGACAGTGATCAGTGAAGGTGGACAGTAAGATTTATAATGTATTTGTGCTAGCTGATTGCCAACAGAACTGGCCTTTCCCAGCGGTGCTGTACGCATACTTGGAAAATCAATAGGGATTAGCCTATGACCCCCTTCACATACTTATACTGTGGTCTGCATTGCTTACCAATATTTCATCTGTTTCACTTAAATGCTGGTACTTACTCAATAATGTGTGGCTGTTCTTGCAAGCTACTAATTAATTTTTAAAATGCAGTATCACTTGAAACAGAGATAAAGCACACCTTCAGCATCAGAGGGAGAGCAGGGCAGCGGATTTGTGAATTTGCACTTGGTACCTTTAATTAAAAATCCTGCTTTGAAAGATTAAAGTTATATATTCAGATTTTAAAAAGTACTAAATCAGGTACAGAAGCCTTTTCATGGTGGTTGCCAACAAGCTAAATTGTCAGGTTTGACCAGGTACCTGTTTGTTTAATTTTTTGCCTAAGTTTGCTGCTGTTTTTTTATCTTTTTAAGTTTTGACTTAAAAATACTTGGTTTAAAGTTTGAGAGGTTTGTTTGTTTGTTTTGTTTTGTTTCCCTTGTAGATTTTAGGGGGAAAATATATTATAAAGAAATATATTTCATTGATATTGAGCCTAGGGCATAGTCCTTACCATGTGTTCATAGGGTACACAAACCATGTTGCATTTTAAATACTGATTTGCTGAAAAGCTGAATTGATATATCAGATATTATTTATCCTTTGACTAGTTTAAAGAAAAAAAAATTATCTTGCAATAGTATAAAAATATTTTATTATATAGTCAAATTCTTGAATTTCTAGTTTGCCACACAATTTGCCAAAATCCAGAGATAATGGCCTAAGGTTGTTCTCCCAATAGAAGGATTTTAAAAATTCACAGTTTCTTATGCAAGTGTGCCTATTCCCTAGAGTTACTTAGATTTTTATTGATCTAGTAGCTGGTATTTGAATTGGTCGATGTACTCTGTAACTTGTTTAAGATACCCTACCTGAACTATTAGTTTAAATAATATATTCATAAATTGATTAATCATTACAGTAAGAGTTATTAGTTGCATTTTTAGATGTGAGCTCACCACAGATGACTCCTGCTATAATCATGCACATATAAAAAGAGATTCAGGTTTAAATTTCAGTAGTCCTTATAATTATTCTGTTTCTAATAACAATATGTTTCTGGAAGAAGGAATCAACCTTTTTCTGTGCGGGCAGAAAACTTGTTTATTTAATAAGGTAATTTAAGGTGTGTTTATTTAATAAGGAAATTGCTTACTGATGTGCTTGTAAGCCATGTTGTGGGAAATGAGAGGAGAAGGAAGAGAAGATGTGGTTTTTGTTGGCAGAGGCAGGTGGTTCTAAGGTTTGATGTGTGCTTGGGTGTGATCAGGTGCTGAGGGAGCTGAGCAAAGGGCGCAGGAAGATTTTGGGGTTGGAGGTGGGAGGGCATTGCACTGCCTGGGAGGGACTGGGGGGCTGGACAGGCTGCAGGAGCTGTCTAAAATCATGGTGTGCATCTTGTGGCTTGCCCTGTCCCTTTTCCAGCAGGACTAAAAAGAGACAGAGGGAGTACCTCGCCTGTAGATATTAATTTAAAAATGCACTTAAAGGGATGCAGCTGCCTTTTAGTGATTGCAGAAGAGTTTGATGTGTGTGCCTTCATTTGATAGCACCTTGCTTCTGAAAGGTCTGTGTAGGTGTCAAAACACATCCAGCACATGCAATTGCTGTGGATGGTGGGGAGTTGTGGGTAAATTTGGAGATTCAACTACGAGTAAGGATTAAAGTGTTTGCATGTTATTTTATTGTGTATATTTTAATGCGTATGATAGGAATGTGATCCAATAATGGAAAGTGCAACTGCTGTAACTTTCATTGCAAAGACTGCAGCCTCACACAAGGGTCAGAGTGAACCTTTGTCTACTGCAGTGAGTGATCCTTTGTCTACTGCAGTGTGCATGGGCCACATCCACAGCTTTGTGGCTTTTTTTAAAAAAGAAATACCCTCCAAAGAAGGCTTGTATGTGCAGAGAGAACTAGGAAAATCTATTTAATCAAAAGTGTCAGAACTCACTTTCTGAGCAGTTCTCTGGTTTACTCTGCTAAGTGGTGCAGAGTCCCAAAGCTTTAAACAATGTTCACTTTGATTTGCTCCTAAATTCTATCAACAAATATGAACACAGAATACATATACTTGCAGTCTCACAATCATATTATCAAATTAATGGAACCTTTTGTTAATAATCTGAGTGTAGTGTGGAAAATCACCCAGCTCACATTTCAGCTTATTTCCTGCATAAACTATTGTCATGAGCCCCAGACTTTTGCATTTTGCAAGTGAATAACTAGAGGAGGATTTTCATATTTTAGTTTGAAAGCCATTTTGTTTCACCACATGCTTTTTCCGCTTCATAAATTCTACTTTAAAACATTCAACAACCTGCTAAATTAATATATACTGTGTTCTTTCTTTAATGGGTAGGGGAACTTGTCTCACAGCAGTGCATTTGTTCAGCTCTGTTTTGAAAAAGCGCTGCCTGCCGTGTGAAGGACATCTGCTCACAAATGAATGATTGTGCTTTTGATTCGGAGCAGCACCTTCACTTTAAATGCTGGCTGCAGATGAAAGGAACAGATTGCTGTGGTACCACTTTTGTGAGGATTCCTCTACCCAGCATGTGGCTTCATACATTATTGAGAGCAAATCCACTTTATGCTACCACTCCTCGCTGCACTTATTTTGCAAACCTTATTCAGAATGCCAGCAAAGATCGCTTTTCTACAAAGGAATAAAGGCCAGTTAGGAAGATTAAGCAGATAAATTATTTACAGTGTTTAATTATCATTGTACAGGTTTATTAAACTTCATGGTTACCTGGAAACCTAAACAGGTGCTGGAAAAAAGTCCAATCAAGTTAAATGAAAAATGTTTTGTGTAAAATGAAATCCTTTTATGTGTGCCATGTTCATATAAATGTCCCCGGTTTTTTGGTTGAGTGCCAAGGTTGACTTGCATTTAATGTTGTGATTATTATTTTTTTTTCATAATCCAGTCCTAGCTCAAAGCTTATTATGATAGAAAAGACCACAGAATTCTCTGCTGGGTTGAGCAGCAGTCTGTTGTACTACTGGGTGTCCTAGATGATAAACAGATGCACCAGGTATGCTTGGGAAATCTCAAAGGTTCACTTTTTCTAGTATTAAGGACAGCTGAATTTTGTAGGAAAAACCCCCCACTGTAGCACCACAATACATTTTTGATTTTTCTTTAATATTTATACTGAATAATTAATTTACTTTGTTGTTTCTTCACATATATTGACCTAGTTGATATTTATTTAATCACTGAACTGAGGATTTAAATTTATTTATTTTATTTTTAAAAAAATTAAGCAGTAGAAGTGTCATCCTCATGGAACAGCTTCCACATCTCTGCATGCTGCTCACTAATATAAACTAATGAGCTCCATTAAAGATCTGCCCACACAGTTGCAAAGAACCACCTATTAATCTGTCATCTTTGAATACTCTGAGAAAATTAAGACCACTAAGCAACCATGAATTTGAAAATGAAAAAGGCAGCACCAAATCTATTATATTCTAAAGATGAGTGCCAAATACGTAGAAAATGACTGGTGACTAAATCCCACTGATTTAGTTCATTAAAGTAACCCAGAAACAAGATAGGATAAACGTGGGCTGAAGTCCTCCATTCTTTTAGGTCAAGGGAATGCTGTATTTTTGAAACTAGAGTTCAATCAAGATCTCAATTATTTGGCAAAATAATTTTGCCAAAAAGTGTGCATTTTAATACAAGGTTACACTTTGGATTATGATACAGAGAATTCTTTGGCTTTTTATGGAGAAGATATCTTCTCCTGTGATGTTACAGTTTTCTTGAGACATCGTTTCTTGATTTATTAGGAACCTGTTGGCCAGCTAAATACCAAAGGAGTTGCATTCCATGGCAGTAACAACCTGGATTAATTCTAGATGGATTACTTTGTGTGGAATATAGTCAAGAATGTTCACATTTACCTGGTAGAATAATTTTGGGTTTAACCCACAGTGTGACAAATGTGTTGTAAAAATTAATATCCATGAATTTAATTGTTTTGATTAAATTTGATTTATGCCACAATAGTAAATTTCTCATTCCTGAGTCTAGCAATCAGGATTTTGGTATGAGTATTCACATCTGCTTGTTTTAAATTGCTTTATGGAACGTTTTCTATTATCACTTTATCACTTTAAACATCTAAAATGTAGCATTGTATTTAAAAAAGCCTAAGGTTGGTTGTTTGCTGGTTCTTTTTCAATAGTTTCATTTTTATAAAATAAATATCCATAGCTAGCAGAAGTATATGATACTTGATCCCTTTTATCTAACTTGTCCTGTTGTTTGGAAGATGAAGGAGGAGGCAGATTGGGGACAGTTTCCTGTGTATCTCTTGGGAGTGGAATTTGGTGGGGTGGTTTTTTTTTTGGATTTTCCTGCCGTCAAGCCACTTTTTGTATATATGATTGAATTCCCTGGGGCCACCTCTGAAGAGGGAAGCTCATCAGCTGCACCACAGGGGCTGAAAGGGGCTGTTGCTTTATGGCTGCTGCAGTTACCTTACACATATATAATTAGGAAGCTCACTGCTGAGGGGGGTGTCATATTGTTGTTGAGAATAAAGAGTTTGTAATACTTGGGGCTATAGTTAGTTGGTACAAATTTTTGTATTCCACTGAGTAAGCTTTGACAAAGACCTGTCATTTCCCAAATAAGCAATTCTTTTAAGAGAACATCTGTTGAAAGAGGCAATTTAAAATCTCCTTAAAATCTAGGGCATAATTAACACTATAGGGATACAAATATTAGTTTTCTAGAAGCTATTTCTTTTTTGCTTTATCTTGATGTTCAGTAACCTTTTCAAGGTTTTTTTTTTCCTCTTTTATCACCATTTGCAATTAATAAGCAATTGTACATTTAGTGCTAACAAATTAACAGTAAAAATACTAGCTCTAGCCCACTGATTCTTAGTGACAAAAAGGGAAAGTCCTGCAGCAGGATGGCTTGGCTGTCTTCAGTGACAGCAGGTTACAGGTGTAGGACATCTGTGTTTGTGGAGAGCACTTTGGATCTCAGTATTGAGCCCTTTCTAAGCAGTGTTTTATGTTAAAGTTATTAAAATTCATTGAAAAAAAGTTTCTACAAAGCAAGTTGGAGTAAACACGTGGTATCTGCCATTTAAGAAAATCTGATTGAAAAAATGATTATAAGTTTTGGATTTAATCCCCTGCTGTAGCAGCAGGTCTCTCTAAAGAACTTGGTGGGAACGCTTTAGCAGCTTTCCTGGTCACAGGAAACAGCAGTTGCCTGCCTGTTTATTTGCTAACAAAGTGTGAAAAAAGCATGTGAAATTCATCCCTTTTATAAGCTGAAGCTGATAAAATACTACATTAGGCTTTGAGCCATTATCCTTAATATTGGCTTTTAGCTATGTCTATCCCTTCCTTAATAATATGAATTATAGGGAGATTTTTGCTGCAGGAAAAAAAGTCTTCATTAATGCTCTTGCTAAATAAAAATGGCAAGTAATGCTGGGCTAAAACAGGAAAATATATCCACACTTTGAGTCTGAACATATTTAAAAATATGAGATATGAATCATGAGTCATTTATGCCTATTTTAACATAGTTCTGTATGTCAGCCTGTTTTTACTAAGTCTCCTTTTGGGACCTCACTGTCTTCAGTGATTATTAAAATTTAACATTTTCTTACATTATTTGAAAATACCTGACCACATGGCTGAAGCAAACCCTTGCCTCTAAGGAGACAGCGATGAAAATGGTGTAGTCTCAAATCTTGTATATTTAATTAAAATGGCTACTATACAGAGAAGTAGTATTCCCACACTGGAATTCCTGTTACTCATTACCTTACTTCTTTCTGGAAAATTGCAAATTTATTCTTTATAGAGCTCAGGCATAAAAGCTGTCTGTTGCACTAATGTGGAAAATGTTTTCCTGTTACACTGTTTCCATGCAAATAACAAATTAATGCAGCTTGTAGAAGAATCTAATCACTGTAATTCAACATTCAGGGGAGCAAAAAATGATGATACTTGTCTTCACTCTTCCAAGAATGACACCAGATTTCAGTTTTTTAATGCATGGCCTATTTAGCTCATTAGTTTTAATATACAGGTTTAAAAGTCTTTCCTTGAGCAATAGCTTCAAAACAAGATGTTAAGCTCCCCGAGTCTGTAATCTCATCTCAAGATGTGGTTATGGCCTTGCAGCTATCCTGCTATTTTATGCCCAGTCTTTATACATCAATCTTGTATTGTACTACATCTTTGAGAGATTTAATTTATGCAGTGGGTCATTACAGCTTTCATTTGCCCATACAGAGGGACCCTGGGGACAAGAATGCATTAAAATCCACTGCCCTCCAACCTTTTTGGTGATTAGAAGTCTTAACTGTGCTGCTGAACACCCTAATTTAAAAAATGGGTTAGTTTACCAAACTTGTTTCATGCCACGTCAGAAATCAGCAACTTCTTAAGACATCTTTAACTCCTGGCAATCTCACCTCTGCTGAATTTGGCTTCCACTCCTTTTAAATCTTCAACAGATTTTTAGAAATATCTGCAATCACTTGTCTGACTGCATTTATTCTTTGGCCTGTTTGTTGGTCTGCTGTAGACCCCTTGCGTGGCATTTGCCATGATTCGTGTAGCCTGTTTCATGCTGCTGTCCCTTTATGCACTTCTTTTAGGTTCCAAAATGATTTAGGGTTAAAAGAGTTATGGTGATCTGTTGAGTGAGAACACAGCAGCTGCCCTCCCACAGTGGTTTTTATTAATTCTACCTTGAAACATATTAAAAAACATAAAATAGAGAAGCAGAGAAGAAGGCGGCTCTTTCAGTGGAGGACCTGTTGCAAAAAAGATACAAAAATGAGACTGAATTATTTTTGACTGTTTTTTATCAAGAACTGGAAAATGGCTTACTTTTTATTTTATTTTTTTTTTAATTCTGGAACTTTTTCAAATCTTGCCTTGAATTAAAAAAAAAAATTAGGTCTCCTGCTTCCTTGCCTTCTCCCACACCAAATTAATTTCTGTTTCTTGGTTAGAATTTAGTGTCAAAGGAGTTGTGATCTTGTTGGTCTCAACAGACCTGACTCTTAGTGGGATTGTGGATGCACAGTTCTTATGTTTTTGTAATAATTTGAAAAAACTGAGTTCCAAAATCTAATCAGTAAAAGTTCTTTGGAAATGCTAAGTGAAATAATGACTGTAAATCTTCTCTGGTGTTGTGTTTGCTTCTTTCACTGAAGAAAAAACCAAACAACCCAAAAGCTAAAAGATAAACTTGTTTAAAATGCATCAAGTTAAATGTTGAAACTTGGTTGGTTGGGGAGCCATTTCCAATCTTGTGTTCTGTATATTTTGTGACAGCTGTTCTTGGAAATCTATGAGATGGAATTTGTGCAAGAACCAAAAATGCCTTTTTTTTTTTATTAAAACGTTGTATTGCACACTTAATCACACAGTTAAAAGATTTTAACAATATGTAACTTTTTAACAGCTCATTGGCTAATAAATGAAAAGGAATTCAATGCTGAGTGGAATACAGAAAAGCAGAAAAACTGCTTCCTTAAGTCAGAGATTCTATTGTCAGATTTTATGAAATACTCAAAAATGATACTGTGTAAACCCTCATCTGCTGAATTTCTCTCCTTTTATATTTGCAACAGACAGTTCAGACTTGGCAAGGATTTGTCCAAAACAAAATGCTAATTAAGATTTTTCACTCTGCTAACGAGATGAAGTTTAATAGGTTCTTCAGGCAAAAAGGATAGGTTCTGTCCTAATGCATTATATTTCTGAACTTGCAATTTATTCAGTAATTAACTTTTCTTGATGACAATGAAAATTCGAGCCTTGCATGCAAAATTCATTTTTGTCTTTGTCAAATGTATGAAACACGTGTGAGTACACTGTACAAGAGATTGGATGAGTGAAACTCCCAAAAACTTGAGGGAACGTAATATTTGAAGCTGTTCCATTATTAACTCTATCAAATTATGTAGCTGATGAGCTTTGTGACAGAGCAGCTTATTAACCTGAGTATTTTGTGGAAGTAAAGTTAGAGCAGAAATGTACATGTTGGTGTTCCCTAATTCTTTTCAGAGGTATAAACCTGGCATTTTTTCCTTCTTACGATGTTTCATAGAATTTGCAGTGCTTCTGCCATTTCCCTTTTTTATCTTGAGGAGCCATTTTTTCTAGCTCTGTTGTATTTAGTTTATTTTGGGTGTAAAATGCTGAAGTTTCTGCTGGGTTTCTCAGCAAGGGAAGCCACCCCTGGATAACAAAAGGCTCTCCTCCAGTCCCCCACTTTCCTGTGTTAGCAGTTCTCTGTATTCAGTGTAATTCCTGTGCATATATTCCCATTTTATGTTGGCTCAATGCCTGCCAGAAGTACCTGAAATAAACCGTCTCAAATAACACAGCTTTTTAAAACATGACCCTAAAATGAGTGTAAACTTCAATCCTCCTTTCTTCAGGTAAGAGTCTGAAGTTAAAACCAGAATCACTAAGTGATTTGTAACATGTGTTTCAACATACAGAAGTTCATTAAAGTTTCAGTGCTGATCTGTGAAAAATAGTTTATTAGTAATAAAAGCATCTGAGGCATCTTCAAGGCACAGCACAAATATTAACTTGGTTTTGTTATCTAATGTGTATGGGTGTGTAAAATGATGTATAGGTGAATTATCACACACCAATTTTAAAAGGTGCTTGAGCTTCCTTTGCCTTGGGGAGTGGCTTGAACAACATTATTATTCTTGGCTACTGATAAATGCAGTCGCTTCCAAATGGGAATTACATCCCCTGTGTGCAGAACCAGCATGAATCAGATCACTTTAACAGCAGTAGTGCCCCATTTCAGGAAATTCCCCATATCACATTAGATTCCATATTCCTGGCATATTTATACTAAAATAAAACTAATTGAAAGAATATGTTGCCCAAACCATGTTCACATTTGAAGTCTATTATTTCTGTTATTAAGGGGTGTATATCCCAAGAGCATTTAAAATTGCCCTGAACATCTTTGTTTATTCTTTGTGGCTTTATTTAAGAAACTGCTGGATACCCACAGTGAATATCCAAGGCACAGTCAGATTCACAGTCTGATTTTTAAGTCGTTAGATCAGCTTATGCCAATATTTTATTGGCAAAAAACTCCCAACACTTATAAAAGGTTACCTTCATACAGCTTTTCTTTCACATATATGCTTTTCAGAATTCACCTTAAAAAATTCAGGCCAGGCACCATGTATTTTAAATAAAATAACTGACATGTTGATTATTTTTCTCTTGTAACTCCTCTGTAGGAAGCTGGCAACCAGTTTCGACTTTCTTTGGTGTGTTTATTATCAGGTCATGTGAATGAAGTAAATACTTCAGCCTCTCTATCATCTTCCAGGAAGTAAAAAAATTACCTCCACATTACATGCTTGCATATGCTCACTATTAAAAACTAAATTGTTTTTGTGAGGATATAAATAGAAGAAGGTTGTTCCCCCAAAGAAATAGTATGTGAGCATTTATTATGGGGAACCAACCAACCACCCTGCCCTGCTTCGTAGCTGTAGCTGAAGCTGAATGTGGTAAGCTGAATTTTTTTGCTTAAATATTTTATTTAAGGAATTTTGTAAATGGATAGTTACCATGAGAGAGTTACCATGAGATGGTACCTCCAAGACTTGAGGCAATTTCATTCCTTGTGTTGAATTTGGTACCTACAGGAATGTAACAGACTGTAGATCTTTTACTGTAAAAAGCCTAAAAAAAATTTGGGTTTAGAGGCCTAAAAAGGCTTAGTTCTTCACATGGTACCTTTAAAATGAGATTCTCTAAGATCTCTGCTTAGGCTTGACAAATGCCCCATGGCTGC
>VWYI01049732.1:0-42144 GCA_013399455.1 Anthoscopus minutus | reverse complement strand
ATAAATGTAAATATAAATATAAATATAAAGATAGATATAAATAAAAATATAAACTGCCTAATCTTCTGCTAAAAAGTGTATTTTCTGCTTTAAAACCCCACACCTTTTACTGAACTGCAAGAATTAAAGAAAGGCTTTTTTGAGCTGCTTAAGAGATAAGTTAACAGAAGCTCAAATAATTTGTGGTTTGGCCAGGATCACACATGCAGCTAGGGAGAATCAAAAGGAAAACCAACAAACAACTAAAGCACTCTCAAAAAATGAACATAATCTCTGCAAAATTAATTTGAGGAATGAGAGACAGGAGAAAATGTAAAGGAGGCAACAAACACCATGAAAATTCACTATAATCAAACAGCAATGGATTTTGCTAAATATATGTTACAAATGGTACAGCATCATAAAATTCAACCATCTCTTGTTTCGCTGTTTTGCAATGGATTTTTCTATATCTTGAACTATTTTGTTGCAGTTGCCTACTGCCAAAAAACAGTATAGCCTTCCTTCCTGAAATTTATCAAATACTCAACAATTAACTGCTGCTTAATTCAGTTTCCATCATCAATATTTACATTTTAAACTTATTACACAAAAAAACCTCCTCACCTGGTACCTCAGCAATGTCTCCCCCACTTTATCTAAAAGATCAACAATTTATTTGAAATACAAGTGGATAAGTTGCAAATTCAAATAAATTAAAAATTGTAACTTCTCAAAATTTTAAATGACTTTAAAGTGTGGGGAAAAAACCCTACATGTTTAGGCAAACTTTGAGACAATCAGTAAGCTAATGATTAAAGTGTGAATCTTGTAAGACACAGGCTCTTACAGCTGTCTAAGTGAACATGTAAACTTCTGCTAGGAACTGTCATGGAAGTTGAAATGTTTAGAACATTGATGTTTAAAATGGAGAAACTACCTGGTTTTCCACATTCAGTTGGGATACCAGTCCTGAATGCAGTGAATTAAGCTGATGCTTTGTCCTTGGCACCAGTGGTAGCCAATCTGTCTTGTTGCCTCAAAATATGCCATGCCTAACAATTTCCAAAATTGTCTTAGTTTGTCATCTTTGCTCTGCTGTTGAAAGACAGTGAAATAACAGAATTTTTGTGACTTGTAAAATGAAGAAAATATTACAATTAGTATTTCTACAATTTATTTTAAATAACTATTATTTTTCTCACTATTTTGTTTTTCTTTGCCATTTAACTACTGTTCTGTAAACGTACACATTTCTCCTCCCTTCTACCTTTCTTCCACTTGTTTTTCCTCTCTGTTTTCTTTCAGCCAAAGAAAGACTATTTTATTCTTCCTAAAATGCCAGGTTTTATAGTACAAATCCACTACTAAAACTATTAGCAGAGAAAGCTTTGTGTCCCATACTTCTGGACTAAGAGTTTTCCACAGCAGATGAAATAAGGTTTTTATGCTAACAACTCCCAAAATATATTTCCTGAGAAGCTACAGCTTGTATAGGCAAAGTCTCTCAGATCAAGGATGGTCAAACTATTTCAAATCTCATTAATAATCAGCCAATATAAACTAATTGGCTTATACGTTCTATGCCCTTTATTTAGGTACTTGACAAAACCAGCTCAGTCAATTCTTATTGGATTCAGGAACTCCAAATATGCTATTTTTGCTCAGCAGACTCTTTGCCAACACTATTTACCACGGCAAACACAGTAAGAGAAACATATTTTCCAAAGGATTAGGAAAATGAAGGATTTGAATTGTAATTGATCTTGCCTTCAGCAGAGAGTTTTGCCTGCTTTTGTAGCTGGCAGCCACAACAAAACCTTAAGCAACATATGCCCTGTGGAGTACTTGATGTGTTCAATTTGTCAGCTGCTCTAAGCAGCTTCAGCAGCCCAGGCTCCGTGTAAGAGCTCACACATCATTACATACAATCATTGAGATGACAAGGCCGTGCAGTGCCTGGATTTACTACAGTCACTATCCACTGTTGTTCCCTGAGTGACAGAAAGGGACCACTCCATGCAAAGCTGTTACTGAATCACTCTGATAGTTGTTCCTCCCAACTCTTTCAGAAGATGATTGCTGAAGCTCAGAATAGTTAAATTTTTAAATTATTTTTTATTATTTTTTACCATTGGGTAATTGGAGAAAACGGAATACAGTTCAACTTAGCAAGAGCTGTAATGGGACTGAGACAAAGCAAATAGCAGATCTGGTAACAGGGAAAAGCAAGTGCTGTGAACAGTTGGTTTGGTGAGAAAGCTGAAATATAAACATTGTGAAAGAGACATACGCAACATGTTTATCAGAATTAAATAGCTGCTAAACAAAACTAAAAATAATAATTGAAATGCAGAGACTCATTGCTTTTCAAAATAAACGTCTGTGCAAAGCAGTGCAGTTATTAAGTGCCATATGTCATTGTTCAAATTCCTCACACATACTCTTCCACCAACCTATAGTTTCCAGTGGCACACATGAGACAGAGATGCTTCATAAAATCATCAGCTTTAGCACCTCATCAACACCAGACACACACAGCTGTCACACTGGTCCCTTAGGTGTAAAGGCTAATGCCCCCAGCTCAGTCAAATCCTTCCAAGCACCTGTCCCAAGGACACCCAGGTTCTTCCATTCCAGATAAACACAGCAAATTAAGAGTGACTTGACCAGTCAAGGGGTTTTTGAGCTTTGAACCAGGCATGAGCTCACTGATGACTTTGTGTTTCTTTTACCCACGTCCCTCATGGGGACTAACTTATATGTGGAAAAGAAGCCTGGATTTTTCCCTTGGAACTTATGTCACATAAAATATTTTAAAGCTTTTACTGTTAGGTGCACCCATAATACAAGGTGATGGGAAAAGTCCTTAACTTCTCAGACTACAGAAGAGATTCAAAAATTACGTGAATTACCAGCTGGATGTATGAAATTTTAATATTTTAATTTTAATCTTTAAGATTTTTATTTGCAATATTGCCACTTTAGTTTTAGTGTTGTGCACCTGACACCACTGTGCAAAGAACTAGCTTTACAGTTTTGCAGAAGTCAGACGGGAGGCCAAAGATGATGCACCAGGCAAGCAGCTTGGAGAGAAACAGCTGGAGGAGCAAGAAGTGAGGAGAAAGAAGACTCAGGAAAACCTCCTTTTGCCCTTCTGGAGCCAGAGTAGGGGCAAAGGCTCACTGCCATTCCTGACAAGATACCAGGGCAGCAGCATGTAGGACAGGCTTGAAAGAACTTCCCTTTCTCTCCCGCAGAGACGGGCTGAAGGTGTAAACTGAATGGGAGATCCCATGGATCATCCTTGCAGCTCCATTAACTAAGGAGAAATCATCCATCTAAAAAACACAGCACACCTCTGGCAGCAGGTTCATGAAGCCAGGGGGAAAAAAATGTGCCCTGGATTGAGATGACACTGCCAGCAAAGTTTACAGAGTTCACAGGCTAGCATGGTGAGTATCAGGACGAGAATCATGACAACACCAACCCATTTTCAGGGTGCCTGCAAATCTCACTTGCTTTTGTATATGGCTCTAAACGGTCCTTCTAAGGAGTCAACTCCCAGAAGGAGAGGATAGGTCCTGGACACGCTTCCAGACTATCCTCAGCCGCACTGTCCCCGGGATACAGGGTTGGTGCGGCACCAAGCCCGGAGCAGCGCATCCACAGCCCGCGGAGCTGAGCGCGGGCTCCACCGCCGAGCCACCACAGCGTGCTTTGGAGCTCCAATTTACAGCCACGACCTCTCCGTGTCTTCCTGCCCGTGTGTAGCAGGAGGACGGTGGGGACTGCTTCACCGAAGGGGGACGCGACCCCCCCGGGGCAGTCGGAGCAGGGCGATGCCTCCCGCCTCCCCGGGAGTCACGCCGGACCGAGTCCCAGGAGGACAGGAAAGGCAAGGAGGCTCGGCGCTAAGCGGGATGCCGCCGGAGGGAAGCTCTGCCCGGGACACGAAGCTGCTGCTCCAGCCCAGCCCCAGCCCCGCCGCTGCCGGNGCCTGTCAGCCGCGCCGGCACTCCGCAGGATGCTGGCTCGGAAACGACTTCAGCAGCTTCACCGTGGCACCGCAGTGTTTCCACGGCTAAAGGTGCAGCCCCCCCATGCGCAGTGGAAGTTAAGAGAGGCTGTTGGATGTGTGGATGTCCTCCTGTCTATCCGCTCTTGGAACATCCTCTGTTACAGGCTTTTATTTGAAGTCTTTCTCTATGCTGAGCTTTCTCCAGCCTCCCTCAGTGCTGCCTGGCACTTGTTCATTACATCGCATACTGTTCCTTCGAAATGACGCACAGAAACGGACAAGGGGTGGTTTCTAACCCGATGAGAATTTCTATAATGATGCAAAAGGAGTGCTAGAAGCATTTTGAATGCTGCCTATGAGGAAATGCTGATGTAGGAAAGCTGAGTGGTAGTGTCTATAAGGTGAGAGTGAAGGGAAAAGTTGTGGGTGCACTCCTCTATCATGTCATGCATGTCTACTTATTTGTATTTGGAAGTGAAAAACTCTTTCTCCATCACTTACAGAAATACAAATTTCTGCTCATGTAGGTGTACCAAGATCTTACCTGGACAAAAAAAAACAGAAACAAGCAAACAAAAAACCTCCACAAACAAGCAAAAACAAAAAAAAACCACCCAAAAAACGACTCTTCCCTTAATCCACTGAGTCCATTCAGTCTGTGGCAGATTTTACAAGAGGAGAGGGCAGAACTGATTTGTGAGCTCAGCTCTCTAACCTGGGAGATGAGCTCTTGGTCTTCTGAATCAGCTTCAAGCGCAAAACTGAGATGGGGTGCTCTGTGTTCCCCACGGTGTAGGTATTGTGGGACAATTAAATCTACCTCACAACTGCAGGCCTCTTCCTTTAATATTTTGTGGAAAACACTTTGATGAGTTGGAATTTTCTCTTCAAAAATCTCTAGAAAACACCAAATTCCTATCAGCTGCAGGAAATGCAGAAAGTGATTGGAAGTAAAAAAAAAAATTAATAAGAAATTATTTTCTCATACCTTTTCTTATTTATGTCTTACAAGAAAGAATAAAACCAGTGAAAATCTTGGCATTAAAGACATAAAACTGACCAGAATATAAAAATATACCACACAACGATCTGTTGATCTAAGAAATGCTAAATTGGTTTAGTTTGCCACCAGTACTTTTATATCCAGCTCTACACTGCATGGCACTGCTGTCCCTCATTCCAAGCCTGCCAGTGGTCTCTCAAGTTCTATACAGCAGCACAAATTAATAGTGACACCTAGCATTGTTTAACAGGCCAGGTGTAGTTCATGCTGCTGTTGTCTCCAAAAGTGCCTGGTCCCTGTTCTCTAAAATAATCTGGGTGTGTGTAGGACTCTTGTGAAATAAAAGGAAAGGAGAACACCTTGGGAAGAGCTGTCCAGGTGGTGTTGGCATATTGTAGGAACAAGAATTTGGTACCCAACCCTAAAGTATTTATTATGAAACTGGTGAATTCCCAATACTTCATCTTGGAGAGACACTGAACTCACATGCTGCCTTGTGGCCTCTCAGCATCACAGAAGGTCAACCCACTTAGTGTCTTCAGAGATTTTTAGAGGAAACTTTCAGCTTCTACTATTCATCAAGCATAAGGAAGAAAAAAAAGTAGTATAGGAAAGTTGATGTTTGATCTGTTTTGACTATCTGGTAAGGGTTGCATGCATGTAATTTTGAAAGCACATAAATGATTTCTCATTTTATGGGAAGGATTGCACATTAACATTCCCATAAATATAACGATTTAGATATGGAATAAGCCCCTTTAATAATCCCTCCTCCATCCTCCCCCCAGCAAGTTGTTAAAAGCTAGTTTGGACAAAATGCTATAAATGGGGCTCATACAGAACAGTCCTGTGCAGGCACCTACATAGTAATTCAGAACATATGGAAACAACCTATTCTATGCTTTGTGACTGGTAAACTGCCATCCAAAACAATGTACTCACAAAATAAAGTTCATACAATTTCTTTTAGGACTAGGACCAAAATGCTGTGCTTGTCTGGTTCCCAGCTTGCTAAAATTTGAATCACTGCATTCAGGTAAGAGGCATTAATATTTTCAGATATACTGTGTCATTAGGAGATTCCCCCAAGGCTAGACAGAGACAACTGAGATAACAATTCTTGATTCCCAGTTCAGGCCTGTGTTTTAGGTAAACATTGTTTTCCATCACTGCAATAGCCATGGAGGATTCTGAGCCCCACAAAAGTGATATTGGTAGCCTCTGCTACCAGGATTGGACAGACCTGCTTGTCTCTCTGATTCTTAGCCTACACAAATGCATTTATTTAGCTAGTGCAACTGTGCTTAAAAGCAGGTCATGTTTATTTGCTTTTAAGAGTGGTTTCAACGTGAAATAAACTGACTCTAGCCACCGTTGAACTGATTTAAGATGTAACCAAACCTCCTTAAATATTTAGAAATAGGTTTACTTAAATTGATACATTTCTGTATATAAAATTTTAGGTGGTCAGCTAATAGATCTTTTCCATTTCTGACTTTTATTATTCTAGTTAGTTTTGTTTAAACACTGGCATACGAGAGGATCTGGAATAGATTTTATGCTGCATTTAAGATTAATTTATTCCATCTGTCCCAGGGAGGGAAAAAAGAAACATTCAAAGGAAATATATAATTAAGATAGTAAGTAAAGCTACCACAAACTGTACGTTCTCTTATTTATATATTTGCCCCATTTAACTCTGTTTTATTCTGGTCTTTCACATAATTATGGTGAAAAGGAGACTTCTCTGCATTAAATCCCAAGCATTTAAAAGATTTTAATGAATGAGGTGTTAACTCCTGCCCCTTTCTTAGGTTTTCTCTGTTACCTGTACTTCACATTAGGTCCTCTACTATTTCTTGAAAAAAGAGAAGTTAAGTTTTAATTACTCTGTTATACTTATGATGCTGTGATATCAGTTTAAAGGCAAAGATAATAGTGAAAATATGTCTAAGTTAAATTTCCTCAGATTTCAAGCCTTCCTTTTAATATCTGTGGCGGCAAGAACCCAGACACAAAAGTATCAGGAGACTTTGGATCTTCAAATTTGCCAAGAAAGTAAAGCATTCTGTTGTCAAAACCAAACGTTGAGGATGTGAAATGAACATTAGTTCTGCGGGAAGTTGTCTTGCTCCTACTTGCCTAGATCCAGATCTAAAATGGGACCTAAGTTACTTAAAAGAGGATGGAAAGCCAATTTTTATGACTACGATCGAATCTATTATCATAGTAAATCCTACACAGTGGGTAATTAGGAGATGTCTACCTTCCAAAGGAAAATTCCTGTGTATCTGGGTCTGTATGTGCAAATTGCCCAAGGTTAACCATTTTAGCTTGTATCAGCAAAGTTAAGCACCACCTAACTGCAACCTCCATCTGCTATGATCTCTGCCCTCACAGAAGCAAATTCAGGCAGCAGATCCTCCTTCATCACACAATGGTCTCAGTAACTGAGAGCATGGTGCAGGAGAGCAATAGCTGCAGCCTCCAGCTGAGGAAAGACGGATTGGAAAGCTGAAAGATGAACTGCGTCAGATCATACGGGGACTAAAAGAAGGGGAAGCAAAAGCATCCATTTCCCTGGTGAATCCACACTTGGATTCAAATTTCAATATCTTTTCTGCTCCCAGAGTTGTGTCTGCTGGGGTGTCATCTTTCCTGCACCAGCCAGGAGGATGGAATGTGAGCAAAGGAGTGTAGCAGGGTAGGGAGAGAGGATAAAAACGTGTCCCTTTTCATTTAACTGAAATTCTGGTGATAGAGGTGTTCTGTTGGAAGGAAAAGCATTCAATTATTTTCTTGTCATGCAACATTTGTGATCTCTCCCTTTTTCTGTGCAATTCCAAGACAAAAGGGGACAAATGCCACTGCAGCTCCTTCTGGCATTACGCTATAAATTAGAGAGTCCTCTTAGCTTTTGAGAGAGAGACCGAGAACCTAGCTTAACAGAGGATTCAGTACTACAGACAAAGAAATAACAAAGATGCTAAAGGATAAGATTTTTCATCCCCAACAAAAACCTTTCAAATTGCACTGTCTCCACCCTCTGCTACCTGACTCTGGAGGCAGAATCTCACCCTCTAGTAAGGGGTTCTGGATTCCGTTCCTGGCACTTTGTACTCTAGGTATTGCAGTGATGAGCTTCTCAGTTTACAGAATCTGGCATTTATAGAAAAGTTTTTCTCTTTTAATGGTCTCCGTGGAAATCAGCCCTCTGCAGGTCAAGGCTTTGTTAACATTCACTGCTGGACTTAAGACACTAGGTTGTGGCTTGAAAAAAAAATGAGACAATTGCAGTTTAGGAAGGAGAAGGAAAATTATGGCTTGGCATGTGGTTCACTCTTCATGCTAGGTCAGCCCTAAAAGGCTGACTTTTAGACTGGTAAATGTTGCCAAAATAGTTGTGGCAGTTTCTCACATAGACTGTTGGGTTGTTTGGATTTTTAAAGGTTATGATAAGGTCAGTTTCATTTGTGGTAGGTCTCCAGCCAGACACCCAACCTCCTAAAATTCTACAATTTTGAGGTAAAATACAACTATGCAATAAAAAGCTATTTCTTCAAAGCACCAAGGCGAGGGTTTTCAGTGAAGTTTAAGGGAGCTTGGTTCCCAAGTTCCACTCTTTTAAGTTTCATTTGAAAACTGTAGCACACACACAGTCCTACCCAAGTTCATGGTACAGTACAACAAATACTCATTTTATAAGCAAATTGCTCTTTTTTTTTACTTGAAATCTAGTTTATTCATGCTTTTAAGGAAAACTTCTAGCACTCAGTAACTGCTATAAGAAGTTGACTGGAGTCGTTTTCAGTATCATCCTGAAGCCCAGAACTCTATGGGAGTATAACCGGAAGTGGAGCTGCACCCCATCACTGTTCAGGCTTCTGGTTGCAGGCTTGACCAATATGGGTGATGAAAAGCCCTTTCCAGGGGAAGTAAAGTCAAGGTGACTCTGTGTTATGGACATCAGGAATTAATCTTGCCCTCACATTGCAATGATCCCATTCAGGCAGATCTTTCCAGTGGACGTAATCAGTGGTTTGCTGTGTGTAGGTGCCAGGATCAACACCCAGGGTTGGACATTAGGACAGTGGCTCTGTGTCAGGCAATGCTGAATCAACCCTTAAGCTGTGTGAGTGCATTGACCAGTCCTGACATCCTAAATAAAGCATGAGAAGTGAGCCTTTGCTGCAAATTTTGACCCAGCCCTTAGCAGTGTGAGGGAACTTAGAAGGGCTTAGCACCAGTTTGGGCAGCCCTGAAGGTGGAAAGCCTGGTGTACAAGGGCTGTGTGCCACGGTTGTGTGAAGGCAGGTGGAGGTCATTCACCTGAATTCCCCTTTTTCTGGTCACCAGCTGGTAGTGTTATACTGCACCTCTTCTTTGGTGCTCTGCAATAGAGAGCACCAGCACAATCCAAACAAAGACATCTCTGCCTTCTCTAGAACTAGAGAGGTACTTTCAAGATATCAGTGGATGGGTAGAGGCCTAAAAGTTTGCACATTTCCAAGTACTCTTAGCCTACTTGGCCAGAGACTTCTCTGATCTCTTCTGGCTGACAGAGTATAGACGACTCCATAGTTTCTTCTGAGGACTTGCTGAGGTAGGGAAGCAATGCTTGAGCTAGAGTATGAGTCTGGTGATGCTTGAGTGTTTGCCTTGTTTCTCTGTTGATGGAAGTGTTAAGAGTGTACTGGCATGCATCCACTAAAGCACAGAGGAAATGTTAAAGTTGACACTGAAACAGTGTCATGGGGTCCCACATGTGTGAAAAGTATACCAGAAAAGCAGACAATGGACTTGCTGTCACTTTTATGAGGTCAATGAGACACTTCTGGCTTCTGGTGAGCATCCTGAACCCCTCACATATACTCAGGGAATGATTACTGTATTCTGAAAAGCACTCCTATGCTGGTAACCATGACAACTCCTATTAAATGAAGTTTTTTTTTTATGAAATAGTGTGCTTTACAAGGCAGAGAAAATATTTATTTTCAAGGACCAATCCTGTACCCATTGATGTTCAAAGAGGAAAGACTAAGCCCCTGTGGTAGCAGCAGTAAATATTACAGCAGCTTTTACATGTAAACTCTTCTGAAATTGTAAATGATCTTCAGGTTTTTTCCCTTTGCAGCTGGTCATGACAGTAAAAGGTTTTACTCTGGAAAGCAGCTACGTTTAAAACACTGTTGGATCTCCAAGGGAGATTTTATTTCCTAATTATTCTACCACATTTAAAAAAAAAAGTTTTGAATTACCTGTGATACAAATTTTTAATCATAAGATTGGTAGTCAGATGGTTCTACTAAGTTTAAATGTTTTTACTAAAACTTTTCATCCAGTAGCTGTGAATTTTAGCCGCTGATGCGTCAAACCAACATCAAGAATACATGTTTTATGCAAAATCTAAACAATGGTAAACACAGTGAAGTAGATCACTGAAATAAAACGTAAGCAATTCTTGCTAGAAGATATTTGATTCTTTTTCCACTTCTGAGATCTGTAAGCAGGAGTAGATTTACTGGTGTAGAGGGAGATGTTAAAGTCCCACTTGCTCTGGCTGATGTAGGAGCTCCTGTGTCCAGTGGCTTTGTGCAGCCTTCCTTTCCCCTCCCTCGTTAGACTGAGGCTGTGACTGCTATATCCTTTCTCTCATATTGGGAGCAGCCTTGAATATGTGAGTGCTCTGCCTGTGCTGAGAATATTAGAAGACAATGATGAAATGTTCAGGGCTGGATCGGACGGGGCTCTGAGCAACCTGGTGCAGTGGAAGTTGTCCCTGCCCATGGCAGAGGGGTTGGAACTAAATGATCTTTAGGGTCCTTTCCAACCTAAAGCATTTAATGATTCCACCAAAATCTGGCAAGGAATGAAAGCAGCCTTGTACAGGAACTACAGAAAGAAAATCAATGGGACTTAAATAGAAACACTCCAAAATATGGTCCAGGCAGTTTTTGCCCCAAAATATGGTCCAGGCAGTTTTTTAATGTCTTATCAGAGCTGGTAAACCATTGAAAGAGTGTAAAATTTCCCCATTTTCTGGTTCATCCATTTGTACTAGGGTGGTCTTTTCTGAGAGTTTATGGATCATATTAAAGGTCTCAACTAAACCTGCAAGCTGCATCATCCAGTGACCCACAGAGCCAGGAGGTCTCATTCTTGTGCAGCAGAGCCACTCAGCAGCAAACACTCAGCTAAAGGGAGGATGCCCATCTGCCCTTCTCTCCTGTCCCTGACTGCATGTGCACCTCCTCATCTCCACGCCACCTGGAGGACTTGAAGGAGCTGATCTGACTGAAAACCAGCCTAGCAAAAAAAAAGAAATGGTTCATCTTCAGAGACATTACTTTCCTGGACAGATCAACTTCTCCTTGCACCAAGTCCAACAGCAAGACAAAAGAGACCAACAGAGCAGCATGGTTGGCAATGGATGGCTCCTCTAAGGCAGAAGACAGGACCCTAGCAACCCAGATTCAATTTTACTTCAGTTGCTGTTCTCAAACTGCACTGAAAGATTTGCAGAATTGTAACTGGGCCAAATAAAAGTATAAAGGGCAGAAACTTGGCCCAAAAACCCATTAGCCAGAAAAGATTATTAGGAAAGAAATTTGGATGCTATTTCTGTGGTCTGCAAGTTTTAACTGAAAATTACATAAGTTTTTTTGGCTTGTATAAATCAACTTTAAAAAATATCTTTGATGTTTAAGAAGCTCAGACATGTAATAGCTGGCTCAGGCATTTTGCAAGAAGTTAATAAAAAAGCTTAAGACCATTAGTATTGGTTGTAAACTCATTCTGTAGCCTGAGAGCCATCTGCTTATCTCCAGAGTTTATTGCCTTCCATCTACCTTAGTGTTTTGGAAGACTGCCCATCACTGAAGCACATGAGTGCCTTTCCTTCAAAATGCAGTGCCTTCTGAATTCCCTGGCTCCTCTGCAATCTAGTTTTATTAGATACTATTGGAATAGTTGTACTAGGTCATATCCAAGATCAATCAAGCCCGGCATCTATCTCATCCAGTAGCCAGAAGCAGACATTTAAGAAAAGCACAAACTTCTAATGATACTTCCATGATCTATCTCCAGATGTGACTTTGATAAGTTACAAGGGCAGGGATCATAAGAATGCACAAAGTGGATCAGAACTTTTCCCACATCTTATTGTCCAGCTGTTTGGCTATAAGAAAATGTGGCCAACTTTATGATTCCTACACATTCTAGCGGCATTCTAGTGGCATCACATAGCTAGTGGTGAGGAAAGAAAATCTTAATGAAACAACAAAGATTTCCTGGTAGCAGTTACACTGTGATTTTACTCCCCATGGAATTCTGCACTGTGTAGGTGATGGAGCATTTAATGGCTGCTGTCCTCAGCTCTGAGGTGCCTCAGTCAGGAGTCTTGATGTAGCAAAACTTGTTGGTAAATCTGCAAGGACCTCCACAATACTGACTGGCAGTGCTGCTGCCTGGAGCTGTCTTCCAGTGATTTGTAGGTATCATCCTGTACACAGATCACCACAGGAAAACATCAGAGGCAACATCCAACTATCAAAGCTGCTGATTGCACCTCTCAGCTCCAAGCTGTTTGATAAACAAATCAAAGTGAAAGGAAACCCATCTGTATTTAAATGTTCTGTCTTTCAGGAAGAAAAAGGTCCTGTTCATGACAGTAAGATTGAAATGTGTCCTCTCTCCATCATGCTACAGGATTTGGCCTGGCTCTCCACAGCCCTGCTAGTCCCACTGGCCCTCTGCCTGGTTTCTCTTGGGCCACAGCTGCAATAACAGTATCAGTCTGGCTCCTGTGTTGTGGCAGAGGGGAGGAGGAGGGCTAAACATTCATTTGCCTGCTCACCAGTCATTTTACTGGTTCCTATAAAGTTTCATGTGGCTGGTCTGCTGGGTGTGCAGGCGCTGTGTGACCCAGGCTGGGAGGGGTGTGGTGACACAGAAAGTCCCATAAGCCATAGGAAGCCTCCACAGCCCATGAGAATGCAAACTGCATCCAAGCTTTTAAAACACACCGACTCTCAAAGATGAAAGGTCTGACTGTATTTGTGCCTGCTGCTAAACCTACTGTAACAGATCTCCTGTGAAAGCAGACACTGCCAGAGAACAACAGGTAAAATCCTTACAGGTGAACTTAGAAATAATGATGCAAATAAAAGCATTTAGGATCAGGTTTTGCAATGCAGATGGACATTAAATAGAAAAGTTTCTTTCTAAACTTACTGCTTTTCTCAGCTGATTGCTGGATTTCTCCCCAGACTTGGGCTCACAAAGCTCAGTGGCAAATAGATCCTTTCAGAGAGCCCAGATGAGCAGTAAAAGGATTGACTTGGGACAAGGTTTCCAAAAGCTATTCTCAAGGCGCCTAACATGTAGAGCTAAAAGAAGGACAATAACATGTGCAAGACACTCTTAATCCAAATCCCAGTAATGGAGTTACATGATAGGCTGCTGCCTCTTGCCACTTAATTTATGAAGGATCAAGTGGTATTAGAGCCAGTCTGCTATGCATCATAAAGTACTCATCACAGCATGTCAGCATGTAAAAAAATGCCACTCCATGGAGAATAGGGAATAAATTAATCATCCCTTTTTAACTTGATATTCAGGGAAGCTGATCAGCATGTCCCTGTCTGAGGAATGTTGTTTATACTCAAAGAAATGGTGTGATATGGATTTCATGGATATTCCATGAAATGGTTTAGATATGGATTCTGGGCAAAACAGAGTATCATGATACCAATGGAACAGTTATGTTCATTGTCTGAAAATATAACATTGATCTTAACTCTAAGGCAAGACTATTTATTACTTTTATCTGTTCAGAAAATGGTAGTAATATGTACTATGAATAGCATTTTGATCTCATAAATAGTTATTTTCCAGATATTTTCTTTTCCATGACAATGCTATAGATATGAAGACCATGAAAAATCTTAAGTTTTCCTTAAGTCTAAAAAGGTCTAAGAACTTATAAATATTTGATTCCAAGTCTGCCAATGAGAAAAGTCAAATAGATAATTTTAAGCCCTTGCCTTTGCTTAAAGGATGTGAAAGTAAATTTTACAAGTTATTTCAGCTTGTCCAGAAGTTGCTCCCATAAACACTCTCCAGCAACTCTGTTCATGGAGTAATGATAAAGATGCCAAGTTTACTTATCTGGGATTTATCAAATAAAATCTCATCCTACATTTAGACAATCACTTTCACTCTCATCCATTTAAAGTCAGGTGTCTACATTTGTGTTTAGGTTACCACATAAAACTGATTGGATGTAAAGAGTTTATTGTCCACAGACAAGGCAGATTCTCAGTAGTCTTCAAAATATGCAACTCTTTTATTGCTCTATATATGAGCCTTTAGTTCAAATGTCAGTTGCAGAGGGTGAGGAGGCTCTTGAGCATGTGAGAAAGGGATGGAGAGGTTGATAGAAAAGCAGAGAGTGCTCTTTTACCATCCAAGGTTACACCATTCCTCTATCTTCCTCCTGTTTTCATATAGATTTCCATCTTCTGCCTTTACTTTGACTTGTGGCCCTAAGGAGATTACTTTTTTTTACAAATATCCTTTTTTTTTTAGCTGCCACACTTTGATTTTCCTTGTCTCATCTTCAGTGTTTCTACCCTATTTGTTCATTTTCCTCAAAACTCTACTGCTTTTCTTGGTGTTCTCAGGAAGGCACAGCAGAAATACTTATTACTAGAAGTTCCAGCATCTGCATATTGTCTTCATAAAGTCAGCTGAGGTTTGGAGAATATTCAGTATAAGGTAGGGCTGGAGCAGAGGACAATCTGTACTTCTACAAGCAAAGGCTATGTTACCTTCTTCTTCCATTCTCCCTCTGCACAAGTCTGTGCTGAATATGAGAGAGACAGGTGGGTTTTGTCCAAAGAACCAAATAGTGTGAACTTCTAGGTAAAGAGAGGCATGAATCATGAGCCCAGAGGACAAGCACAAGACAGAAGAATAGTTATATTTGGAGAACATATAAAAGAAATTACTTGTCTGAAAGAAGATTTGAAAGAGAAGAAAAGTTTTCTGTCTGTGAAAGCAGGGAGCCATTTCCTGAGTGAAGATTGTGCGCAGCTCCATGTTGTATTCAAGGTAAGCAGTGACCTTACTGAACAGGTATTGGACAGAATGAATTTTGCTTAATAATAGACATCTTCTGAGCACTCTTAAGTGAAGGAGCTAAGCAGACCTGGGCATCTGCCTGCCTTGGTTAATGGAGAAAGACAGGTACCTTCAGGATGACTTGCATTGCATGGTGTCTCTCCTAATAATTTAAAAAGATGCCTACACATGGGTGGTAGGGAAACTGTGTCCAGGCTTAGTAGTATTCTCTCCAGATACTTCAAAATTCCTTATTCTTGAAGGACCCTTATAATACTACCTATAAATTGCAGTGAATGTAACTGCCTCAGCAGGCTTCCTACTTCTGCTAGATAAACATTTCTTGTGGGATAAGATCATTTATCCGAGGAGGAAAAGTTTCATTTAGTAACTACTATAGTTACTGTGGTTGCAGTATCATGAGATCACCCACATGAAGAAAATGTTTATTGGATTGTTTGAGTGATTGCTTCCTTTCCTGCGTTTTTGGTGAAGTTTTTGGACAGAGGAAGAAGTAAATGGACCAAAAAAGTCTTATTCACCTTCCCACCCACATTGTCAGCCATGATTATATCAGCCATGATATAATAACACATGTTTAAATATTCTGTAAGTAAGGAAGAATTTTAATGGGTGATAATGGTGGAAGCCTAGAGTGTAGCTTGTGACTAATTTTGCAGTGGTTGTGGAAAGTGCAGTAGGTGGCTCAGGGAACCAAGTGTGAGCTCTGGAATGTTTCACCAGCCAATAAAAAATAGCAGTGGTTTACTGTCCAGTAACTATTTAGTAGTTTATCTGCCGTAGTTTCTCTTCTACTGTGAATGACCAAGGAGCACAGGCATATCCATCCACCTTGTAGAGGAGGCAAACAGCTGGAAGGAATAGGGAAGCCAACCTTCCCACAGAGCAGGTGCCTGGTTAAAGTTTGATCTTGCTGGGGTATTGAGAGGGTTGATGGTTTTGTTGAAGGGGTAGGTAAAATTTACACAGTACTAAGAGATATGAAGAGTTGTAAGAATGTTGTCTTTGTTGTTCTGCATATGTTAGAAGACTATGAGTCCTGCTGCTAATCTGATATCTTTATTTGAAAAAAACCCGAAACCCTCAGCTTTCCACAGCATCTTCAGTAGAAGAGTGTTTACGTAGTCTATAAGAAGAGACATTGCTATTTGCTTTTCTCACTATTTGTATGGATCTGGTTATAAGAGGAAACCTTTCTACTATAGTCATTATGCTGTTATTTGAACTAATTTTAGAACTGCTCCTCAGTTACAAATTGGCTTTCTTTTTCCATTCATTTAAGAAATATCTGAAGCCCAGCCCTCACTCCTCTGCATCACAAAAAATCTCTTTCATAGAAAGGAGCTCCCCTGATCCTGAGCGCCCTACCCAGGGAACAAGGGATGGGGTATTGCTGCAGCTCTTGTAGCTGGACCCTTGGCTGTGGGCTGCCAGTCTGCTGCCCTGAACAGCACTAGGGTATCTATGTGGCAGGAGATCTCCCTCTCTTCCATATAGTAGAGGCTCTTGGAGAAGATTCATAGCCAAGTGGTCCATCTGATGAAGATTAGACACCTAGTTTTAACACGTATCCCTCTGGACTTCCTTCAAAGTCAGGGAAGAGAAATAGGTCTTCTAAGTCATCTGCAGAGGAATTTGTTCTCTTCCAAGTAGCAGGCAGCACGCTTTTGATGAGTAGGTGGTATCTGAAACAACTATTATTGCCACTTAGAGTCAGTGAAACCAATATCCCATGTGTGTACCTGCAAGGCAGATTTTGTGCCCTGAACCAGAAAATTTGCATAACTCTACATGACAATAATCAAACAAGCAGTTTGTTGGAATGCTGCATTGTATGTATACATATATGTCATGTTATTACATTATTTTTATTGATATTCAGGGGTCAGCTGACCGGTTCCAGCAGGGTGGCTGGGGACATGGAAAGCAGCAACGAAGAAGGCAGATGTTGTGTGATGAGGTGCTTCTGGGGTTTATCTGAATTTAATTTTACAACAAAATCTGTAGAAGTCACATGTCTCTGATCTTCTGGAGGCATTTGAGTTCCAACAGCTCACGTGACATTTTGTAAGAATATATCTCTTTAAGTGATGGGCTCCTTTTTCTGCTCCTTTGAAGTTACACTTGGGCACGAGAGGAAAGGGGATACTTGTAGAGAATTATAAATCCTCTAGCTTTTGTTGGTGGGATTTGAAGCCTGTCTACTAAAAAGCTATCAAGTGCTTCCTTTCCCACTTCACAATTAAATGTCCTCGATGTGACCTTCAATCCTGCAGTGCTGACAAATGTGCTAGTACTTGTCCAGCACCTTTCCATCCATGTCTGTGGAAGGAAGGTGTTGGAAGGTATGTCTCTATGAAGGAATGGAGCACAGTTCTGAGATTCCACAGCTGATGGGGACACTCCCAAGCCATGTGGATTTAGCAGTTCAGGTCTCAAATCATGCTGTCTGGAGTCATGCAACAAGTGCATCTGAAACAAGGTTTGTGAAACTGGGTGCAGTGCCTTGTGAACACAGATTGCTTTGGGACCTGAGCCATGTAATAACCACTTCCCTTCCTTCCACCTTCACAGTGTTTCTGTGAGAACAATGAATTATTTTCCAGCTGAAACATTAAGGGGTTCTCTCTAGTTATTTCTAGCTCCTTTAAGGCTCTGTTTGAAATTTTTTCATGCTTATGCAGTAGGGAACATCCCTAACAGACTGAATAATCTGGCCTTCAGAGCTAGTGAAAAAGCAGAGTCTGACCCTTGCATGAGTGGTCACATGGTGATCATTCATCTCACTAATGAGAAGGAAAATCTTCCCCTTGACATGCTGTGTGTTTGTTTTCCAGTCCCTCCCAGTCACCTCTTTTTCTGCATTACACAAGAACAGGATGACTAAGAGTCTTATTTTCCCTTGTGGAAAAGAGAAAAATCTAGAAAGATTCTATAAATAGCTGAAATCTTACTGTACTCGGGATAATAGGCTTCATGTATATATATATATATACACACATATATATATATATGAAGCCTATTAAAAATATTTTATGTATATGTGTTATATATATTATATATATGCATATATGCATATATACACACCTCAGGCTCTTTCTCAGCAACACTTCATAATAATTTCCATTTAATCCACAGGCAGGTCCACAGGCAGGTTTAGTGATACAGGTTATAGTTCAAGGTGGAAACTCCCTGTACTACACCTCTGTCGAAGAGAAACCTTTATGGTAGGAGTGCACAGGTTTCTGTGACATTAAACTTGGTGTCTTTCATCTTGGTCCCAAATGTGCATGGTGAGTGAGATAAGCCATTATATAGCCAGAACAGTGGTCAAGGATGACAATTAGCCAGTCATTCCAATACTGAGTTTGTTACAGCTGACTTAGAACACATCTTGGAAGCAGGTGGATAGAAGCTAAGAAAAAGACTTCATAAAAACGGAGGTGATGAGCTGGAAGAAAATGGAGGAGAAAACTCCCATGCTTAGGAAGCTGCTGCCGAAGTTTAACAAGTTAAGGGCTTTTCCAGGGCCATGAAAGTCATTTGAGACGAGTTCTCACTCACAAAGAGGCCTCATTGTGATCTCTCCTAATGAGATCATGCTATTGCCTATGTAAGGAAAGACTCAGACATGAGGAGCACACCATTGTATTTCTTTCATTAGACTAAACTGTTTCTTTGTTTGGTTTGTTTCTTTCTTTGTGGGGTTTTTTCTGAAAAATTCTCTACCCATGCCCAGAGAAACCTGCTGAAATTTCTAGGAAGTGTGAGCACTTTGTAGGACAGCTGCCTATGGGCAGGAGAGCCTGCCAGTTTTTATTTCTAGAAAGATCCTTCTAGCAACTGTTGTCATTGCTGTTCTCTTCTTTTTGACAGCAAGGGCAAATATGACCATGGCTCTGACTCCTGGGCACAGAGCAGTCTGCCTGCATCCCCACACTCCAGTGGCTTCATGCCATTAACCTAATTGCATCAGACATTGGAACCAGTGAAGCCTTTAACTTATATCTCTGGCTAGTAAAACAACAATAAACTTTGCAAAATTCAGCAATCCAAGAAAGTTTTCTGCAGACACCTTTATTAGTAATTAGATTAAGGAACAGATTTTGAATCTATTGAATCTGGTGCATGTCTAGGCAGCAGTTGACTCATAAAATGGAAAAATTCAGCAATTCAGCCCATTAAATGAATGTTCACAGGACTGTTATAACAATAGATTAAAATAAAACTGAAATCAATTATGGATTAGAGTTCTTAGACTGGCATTCTCACCTCTTCACATATAGCAGCTTCCATCCTGTCTGTGTGGATTTTCCACTTGCAAAATGTCAGGCATCTGCAAATCACAGAAAACTGAAAATGATTAGTATGACAAAAAGCTGTTTATAGAAGCTCACTACATATTTATTATTTGCAGTTTTCCATTCAATAAACACAATTCCTGCCACAATAGGCAGTGATGAAACAGTGACATCATCCATAAATCAGTACTGATACTGCTGAGAATGAGCCTTTTGCTTTTTTTTTTTTAACTCCAAATGGCTTTCACAGCCATGATCTGAAAATGGTACTTCTTATAGATACTCTGGCAATCTGACGTGCATCTAGTTTCAGATATTAATTCAGATTGTTTTCTGATAGTTCAGCTACTCATGATTCCTATCAGTTGGTGTTTCATGTTTTCTTTTTTTTTTCATCTATTCAGCAATGGCTTCTTCCATTCGTTGTTACCATATAAAATATGCATACCAGCTGGATATTGTTAGTTCAGACTATTGTCCTGTAGTGCTCAAAATGAGGCAAGCTTAGCCTTAAGCTCCAGCTGGTGCAAGACCATGTTGTAACCCAGGGAAAGAATGGGAATGTGTAGGCAAAGAAACCATGCCCAAGCCCAAGATTTTTCATCCATTTCAGTTACACTTATCGCCAGTGCTATCTGTGGTTCCACAAAACAGACAATTTTCCAGGAAAAATAGAGTTTTTGGAGTGTCTTAGATACACTATCTGTAGACTTTAAGTAGTTTATCTTACTGGGAGAACAGCTGTGTGGTGTGGTCTAGCTCATAAACATAAGGCAATTCTTCTTCCTGCAATGAGCAACAGTACTGCCAATTAAAATGCAATTGCTTCACAGAGATGGTACTTCTCTCCACTTCTGTACCAATACCCAAAAAAGGGCAACCAATAAAACCAAGCAGCACTATAAAAAATATTGACTTAAATGAACGGAAGGGATTAATGACATTTAGAGTGATGAAAGCACAATTCTAATCCCAAGCAGAGCTCTAGAGGCACCCAAGAGAAAAGAGTTGCTTGTGAAGTTCATGAAAAGTGTTGATTATGCTCTCTGTGTTACACACAATCCATTTACGAATGACAGTATGAAATTCCCAGGTATTTCATAATGAAAATAAATCCACAGGGGTTTTTTTCCCTAACCTGGACTGGTCTGTGCTAGTGCGTCCTAATTAGCTTGTCAATACCAGCTCTGAGCCCAGCCTTTAAGAGCTGTGCCTGGATTTTTAGGTGGAACAGGCCCGTGTCCCCATACAATCATGATCAGATTGTGATAGCCCACACTGGCTATTTGCTTTTTGGCAGTTTTGGCTTGCACCCTCTAAAGCTCCACTAAAGAGGGCACATAACAATTGGGACAAGACCACAGCTCTTTCCAGCTGGTATAAAAGGAAACCCAGATATTCTGGGGGGAAAAAAGAGAATTTATTAAAGTAGATGTAATCCATGCCATGTCTGTTGCCCTCAGAGCTGGGGGTCTGACCTTCCACTATCTGATGTTCCTGCACAGATGTAGATGCATAACATCTAACCTGAACTGTGCTGAATTCAGCACCACTACAGAAGTTACAGCTGTGGCACTGTGTGTGGGAACAGCCATAGATATAGAGCAAGATTACATCAGATACCTGCACTTTTATTAAGAAAATAACTGAAATGCAAAAACAAGGAGCTTTCTACAGGCTTATGAAAGTAAGGACTAATGATGCATGAGCATCAGAAATGCTTTTCACAGACTTCTGTCTCCCTAAGCAAATTTCTATAAACTGTATTTTCTGTTTGGTTTGTCCAAGTATTGAAATGAATTTGCTGTCTCCTCTCCACTCCAAGCAGTGGAGTTCTCAGCATCTGACTTGGCATTAGAGAACAGGAATATCTCCCACTGATCTCATTGATATTGGCTAAGAGCCAATTTTCTGCAGAAGCAAATTCTGAGTTCATAATTGTGAGTATTCAGCAGTTCATATTCCATTTCTGAGAGCTACTTCCTCAGTCAGGGAATATTCCCATGAGAGCCATGCGTCCTCAGCACCTTGAATCCATATCATAAAAATTCCCATCGAGCTTCTCGGAAATGAGACATAAAACCTATTCATTCATAAGAAACATTTGGCAACTAATTTCTTACAGCAACAATTGAAAACTCACTCTTCATTTATGTGGTGCTTGCAGCCCGAAATGTTGTGGGAAAATTGGAGTATATAGCTCCTGTTTAGGCTATGACTTGGGAGCTCAGGGCTGCTCTGGGGACCTCAGTGCAAGCCCGGCTATGAACCAACAGGGATTATCTCCTGTGCTGAGACTGGAGGCAAGCAGCGATTTTGTTCTCATCCCTTTGTTTATCCATAGCCAATCCTATCTGGCTTCATAACACCAGTACAGATACCAATTGTAGAGATTACTGCAGTAATCTCTACAGTGTTGTCTAAGAATACCACCACACCTGGGAGGTTTCCCGTAGCTCCCATGTACGAACTACAGAAATGTCTTAGCCCATAGAATATTGTTATTTCAGTGTCTGACTCAGTGCAGGTAAAAAGCCGTGTCATTGAGAAGCTCGCGTGTGCAGCTGTGTGCCCGGGAGTCTAAAGCGGTAACTCCGGAGGTTGAGGCTCCCATCTAGTGGTGAAACTAAAAGGTGCAGAAGGAGCAGATCCTGGGAATGCTGAGGTCTTTGAAAGCATTCTCCTTCTTCTTCAGAACCATGGCAGACTGAGGAGAAGAGACAGACATCTCTGAAGTTTGGGACAAGCAGTTCAATTCACGTGAGAAGGGAGCACAGTTCCCTGGGATGAGTGCTGCGTGCTACTGAAGGCCAGGCAGGACATTCTGCAGATGTTCTGGCAGTGGCTGAGTTACGGCATGAGCCGTGAGCTGACCCACAGGCTAAGGCATGGCAGAAAGCAAAGCCCGGTCTCTGCACAGTAACCTGGATTTTCAGGCTCCCTTTTTCAGAGAAAAAAAGTGTTTGTCATGTAGAATGAGGAGAACAACATAATCACTTCTGCCAGGACGCGCCAAGGAAATGGAATAAAAACAGCAGTTATTGGAAAACATAATTACATTACAGTCTCCACAACAGCAGTGACCTTTGCAAAGAGAGAGGTCTGTGACCTTGTGATGGTTGGTTTTGTGAGGGTGGCCTACCTTTTCTCCCTGAAACCACATCAATTTTTCCCCAAAAACCCAACCCAGCCACCACAAAACAATTGTTGATATCCACAGGCACACATCCAGGCAAACTGTGAAGAAATCTAAGTGCATATTTCATAAGAACATCAATAACCATAACCATATTCACTACAGCAAAAGAAGAACAGTGACACTTTAGTGATAAAAGATAGCATTCTGCATACTGCTGAAGTCAATAAGGTAAACTGAAGTGAATTAAATTGAAATATCAACTCAGTTTCTGCTTCCTCATGTTTTCAGAAAATTGGATTCTTTTTTATGTAGGGAGAATTATTGATGATAGATTGCCATTCATTTCCACTGCAGAAAATTTTTCTGGATGTTCTTGTTGCATCTGCTTAGCCCTAGTGGCTGTGTTGAAGATCCTCCTTGAAGTCCTTTCTGAGTCTGTTTTGACTCAGAAGTGCAGTGAACTTTGCTTGCTACCAGCTCTGACTGCTATTTGATCTGTAACCTTGGCCTTTGCATTTCTGTAACTACCACAGTTTCCTCAAGGTACATTTTCTGAATAATGGTCTTAGAAAAAATATCACATGGGGAACACTGGCTGCCTCAGTCCTTGCTGCCCTTACTGTCCCTTTCCTTTTGCCCCGAGGCTCAGATTACAGGCCCGTAAGACTCAGCTGTTCCAGTTCACCAGGGTTCACATAAATATTTCCTTCTGTTTCAGTTAACCTAGTTTCACTCCCTTCTGCCTGACCTGGAGGTCTCAGAGAAAAACATAGTTAGCATCTCCATGTTTTGCCCACCTTGGATCAAAGGCACATGTTCTGCCACATTTCGGGGCACAGGCATTAAAAATCTCCATGTTCCTTTGAGCACAGACTAATCTGACTTGCAAGCTTTGTGAATTTAACAGGTTTCTTAGCCTGGAAAGTGTCATTTGGCTTTGCAGATTACTGTAAACACCTTGCCAAGCTGCAAACCCATTTCACCATCCATGAGCACCTGTGCCTGTATCTCAGTGTTTTTCCTGACCTGGCTGAAATCTCACCTTTCCTAAGACTTTCCAGGTTGTTTTAAGAATAAGAGTAGATAACAGTTTAATTCTTTTTATCTTACTTTCTTCAATGATCTTGGTAAGCCATCTCAAAGATGGACCCACTGCAAACAATATCCACACCAGGGACTCCTCAAGTGTCCACGTGTGCAAGTTGCCAAAGGGCTTTATGAAGCTTTTTGAATCTAGATACCCAAGAAGCAGCCTGTGCCTAACAGGCTGGAATTGGGCCTCTTTGCAGCTTCTGTGCAGCCACTGCTGTAGCATATTTTTCCCCTCATATTTAGATCCCACATCATACCTCAGTTACTCTGCAAGATGGTGTTAATTGACTGAAAATTCATCAAAGGCTCTAAATGAACTCTCTTTGCCCCTGCAAATAGCCACACCTGTGTATATGATTTAACTATTCACAGTGAATATAGTGGAAATGCTCTTTGAAGTTTAGCTTGAAAGTGGTAGGTAAGGCTGTGTAGCCACCTCCTCTTCTCCCTTCCCAATCCTTTAAATGTGTCTTAATACAGAGTGGAAGGGCTGTGTTACAAAGGCAGTGGAAGGTTGGGTAGGTGGGAAGAGAGTAGAGGCAGAAGATAAAATTATCCAAGGAGAAATAATTCATGTTTACCAGAAACCACATTTTATGTTAGAACTGGCAAATGTGAAAGAAAAACGTGGAATCTGATTTCTCTCTCTTCTCAACTGACCATTCAGAGAGAGACAACAAAAACTGCTCCTACCAAACCTGGTTAATATTTATCCTGCCTATTTTGGATTTCTTCTCTTCAGGGAGCTACTTATTATAGGTAAAAACCTTCCCATTCTCACAGAGCATGGGGCGATGTCAACAGCTGTTGACAGCCTCTCAGACAGCTGCTGAGGTACACTCATGGTAGTGATGGCATTGTAGGATTCTCTTTGTGCAGGATGTCATTGCAGGTGTAGCTGCTACCTGCTGAAAGGGCTCTGGATGGTTCCTTGTATTCCTTAGCATGACCAAAGTTGCTTCACTTTGGAAGTGCTTCTTCAGGTGCTGAAGGAGATGTACTCAAGAAATTTATAGCAAAGATAATAGTCGCCTTTTATTAATTATATTGTGGCATTAGAGTGTGCAAAAACCCCACTACTGGTAAGTGCTGAAGGTGTATTTCTTCTGTCTTTCCATCTTCCCTAGAGCTCAAATGATAGAGCTCACTTGCACTGAGCCCTTCTTTCTCAGATATCCCAGCCAAACAGCTCCCTTTTTTCTTCTCCACTTAAATTAGCTTTGCCCTGTTTCACTGGGTTAGCAGAGCAGGAAGGGGATACTTATGGAAAGCAAGATCCAAGAGTGCCTATGAAATGTCTGGAGGTATCCTGAGTGGGCCTTGCCCGGGAGTGACTGATGGAGTCTGGCAGCTCTGTGACTTACCAAAGATACACTGTCCCTTTTCACAAGCGCTCCTATGGACATCCTTTGTGGGAAGGATAATTGTGTATTAGAATTTAGCTGTAATGAGTTACAGATGATCCAGTTAAAGATCAAGACAGACAGGTCATTTGAATGTTTGTGTACTATAAACCAATTTGAAGAACTGCTGCTTACAACCTCATTGAGCTATCATGAAGGAGTGTTGGCTATTTATCACATTCACCTGCCAAAGACTCCATCAATGGATGATGGATGTGACAGGGAACAAGCTAGACATCACAATAATTCTTCAGCCATCTTGAGAACAAAGGACTCAAGAGGCAAGACAATATCTAATTCAACAGAGACTAACAAAGCTCTGAAAGGTCCTAACAGAATTTCCACTAAGAGGACATGAATTCTTCCAACAAAACAAGCAGGCCCAACTGGTTGTTCCCTTGACCCCGTGTGATAGAAGACAAGACAAAGCTCCCTTGTCAAGCTTGTCACAGAGATGGAATTTTTAATGATAGCAGGGTTGTTTGAGGAAACAAAAGGAAGAAGGAGGCTAGATACAGCAGGGGATAAGTGTGGTAACCTCTCACCCTCTGAAAAGGCTGCCAAACAACAGCTGTAGACATAGGTCTAAAGCAGGTTGTATTTCACTAGCATTCATCTTATGGCTTTGTCACAGAAAAATTTCCCAAAAATTATGATGATGATGATAATAATTTTTCTTTTTTTTTTAAAGGATTGATATCTCATTTGTGTAATCATTTCCCATGCATGTCACTGCACATGAATTAGCATTTCTTTATTTTCTCATGCCTAGTAGGAGTGCAGTCACTGCTTTTGTTGGTCCCAGGCTGCGCTTATGCTGCAACAAAACCTGTTCAATGAATGAAATTTTTCACGTGGTGAAAATTTATGGAGAGTGTATGTGTTCTAATTCAAATGGTAATATTAGATTAAAATTTAGGTTAGATGGAAAGATGATGTTCCAGATTTACAAAAAAACCTGATAATCTTCTGATAGGAGAGTCAATGTTCTGACTCAGCTGCTTTGACAGGTTAGTGTTGTCTGGCACGGGTCAAGCTTGTACCATAAAAAATCAAGATTGACATGTGGGCAACAAAGGGATTTCACTGCATTTTCCTCTGAATCAGCTCAAATAAAAATCTTTATCTTCATTCTCAATAAACTGATTTCTCCGGTTTAATGCCTCAAAGAAGCAGTCATAGATGTTTGAAATGCAGGGTATCAGAACTGATCTCCTTTCCCATTCTTTTCAAACTTCCCAAAAGAGGAAGAATATCAATCAGTTCCTGACTGCAGTTTTGGGAAGGCAGAACAGACTGTTACCTCCGTGAGCTGAAAGAGAAGATATAACCATTCTTGAGGATTTTTCTTTGCTTTATAACAAGGTCAGTTCTTCTTCCATCTTCCCTTTTAGCCACTGAAAGGTGGGAATCTGTGGTATTGCACCTCTAATAGTGGATGTTTCTTGCCACGCTCCAAAAGCACTGGTGATCAGCACCTGATTTAGGATTTGGAAATGTACCAGCAGCTCATATTCTCAAGTATGTGTGATCTTTGAAACACTAAGTATCAGAACTACTATCATATGCAGCCAGCGATACTATTTCTTTTTTAGAACTGATCTGTGGTCTCAGCATTCTTGCATTTGTTGTCTTTCTCTTAAATATTCAACAGATTGTGTGTGTGTGTGTGTGTGTGTGCATGTGTGTGAGTGTCTCTTTGCAGAACTTCAAGGGAATATACAAAATAGTCAGAGACTAGAGAGAAAAGTGTTGATACGTGCTGTAATTAATTGTTTACTCTGTTTTCCTCTGTTTTGGACTCTCTCAATTAGACTCTCTATGTCCAAACAATCTACTTCTTATGCAGCTATATAGACATGTAAGAGTTCAGCAGAGACTGAAAACTGCTCTAATTTCTGAACTAGCTAAAACACACAAGCCTCAGTAACTTTTCTATCCACTCACATATTTTATGTGTGGATCTTTTTTACTTTAAAAGCAAAGGAAGTGTTTTCATTTTATTTTTAAAAATATAATAAAATGTATTATCCTGACATGATACAACAGATTGATAAAACTTTATGATAGAAAAAGAATATATTGTCATCTACAGTTTGTCAAAGATTTTCTTCTTTGAAATCAGAACTTTGTATCAAGGATGATTTGACATTCCTTTGTATCAGTCATTATTTAAATTTAACTGCCAAGCAGATAGATTTGTATGCATGTTGTCATGTTATTCAAGAGCTAAAAACGAATTCTGACAAATTACTTACTGATAAAAATACTTACATGTATTTATGTGTACATTTGATTTTCTGTTTGGCTTTTCTTTTTTTAACTGTGTAGTTAATTTATTTAAACAAAGCACATATATTGGATTTTCTAACTTGATTTTCCTATCCAGTCCTGATGGATCAGGAGCTGACAGAGTGCCAGTGCTAGACAGAAAAAACAGTTTTGGGAGCGATTGGGTGTCATTAAATGTAACTTAGATCACTCTAGTAGCTGCAAAGAAAGCAGACTTGTTGAAAGCAGTGATAGGGAAAAAAGCGACTTTAAACAAAAACATTGAGTAAATGAAGTCAGATTCAAGTAGCCAAATGAGCAAGCAAGGAGTGAGCATTGCCTTGTCAAAGTCAGTAATCTTAGATGCCATTAAATATTTAGTGTGGTCTATTTGATGAGTCTGGTCCATTTGATCTGCTTCTCACAAGCTCTTTCTTTGGGAGGTCTTTATTTATGATTTAATACCTGTCCATAAATTTGGAACTTTGAATTAAGAGAATTAAATTTTCCTCTTCAGCTGTATTTGGCATTTGATGAGTGTCTGTGCAGAAGGAAATCATTCTTGAGTAAGACTCTCACTTTTAACTACCGCCTGTCTTAGAAAACATTAGCATATTCAGACCACAGCAGTAATTCTGGAGAAGAGACTTGTGATCTGTGGTGGTGACTGAATTATGATTGCCCTGTTATTTACTTAAAAAGAGACACTTACAGGTACATGGGAAACAGAGTTTGAGTAAATAAATAAATGAAACACTACTCCAGAACCGTGTTTCAAAGCAAATGCCTTATAAGAAAATATCTCAAAAAGACATTTCTAAGGACATTTCTCTTAGAAAACAAAGTTGAGTGTATCCACTATTTCATACTTTAAATCTTTAAATCCATGGAGCTATTTAAATTACAGTAGATTCTCTGACGAAAACAAATTAACATTCATTTTTACAATAGGAGAGATTTCCTCACTGCCCATTACCCAAGCATAGAATAAAACATTAATGTCTGAAATAATTGTAAATGACCCTTTATGACTACAGATGAAATTCTATTATAAAATGCAGTTATTATATTGTTTCATGAATTTATTAATACTTCCTTATTTTAACAACAATGGGAATGACACATATATTGGCACAGAATGAATGTAACCCAGCAAGGTTTTAAAAAAATTGGGAATGAACATGTTTAAAATTGAGAGCTCTCTTTAGAGCCTGAAAACTTCTTTTTTTAAATAAGAAACAATTAGTGACACATCAGCAAATGTTTTCATTATTCAGTTGAAGCAAGATAGGAAAAGCTATGTCCCATATGAAATGTTTTTCAAACACCAGTGCCTACCATCAAATTTACTCTTCACAGATATAACTTTTCCTGTGGTTTCATCAACAGAACCTTAAGGAGGTTTCTGGGTGGTTCAGATTTTTTTCTTTATCTTGTAGCTCTTTATAAGCCAAGGTGAACTCATAAATCAATCTACAATTGAAGGGCAATGTCTGATACTGTAAGCAGTTTCTCAAGGGAGTTCCCAATGACTTTATTGATTCAAGCGTTTATGAATATTTTCTTGATATCCCACTTATTTTCTTGATTTATGGGTTTTCTGACTAAAGGAACCAAGAGGTCTTAGAGTGCTCTGAGGCTCACTGGTACTGTATCATATCTATAAGCAAAGACCAATATCCCATGTAGCAAATCAAAATACATTTTTATTAGGGTTATTCTGGAAAAATCTCATTTTCTTAACTTCATAAACAAGTTCTCTAGAATGGCTATGACAGATATTTGCCTCACCCACCCAGGACAGTAAATTAAACCCCCCTCACAGCCTTTTGCTCTGAAAATGAAATCAATATGTAGATGGCATTATTATTCTTATGTGTTATTATTGATGACCAGAAACTTTATCTATCTCAGACAGGCAATTCTGGGGAGAAAGCTCATATTTTTTTGTAGTTCTAATGATTTATGCTAGCATAAAGTCAGCTTAATCTATTACCTAGCTGGGGGATTGAGTAGACCTTTGGAGAGAATCAATAATGGAATACCTCCATACAAGTACTAGACACCAAACAGCTGACTATATTTCAGAATAATCTCTAGGATGCTTTCAGCTGCAATGGGAATCCACCACTATTAGAAGGCAGAAAAATCAGCAAAAAATGGTTTGCCTCAATTCCTAGTTGTTATAAGTACATGTTAACTTTACCTATAAATAAAAAGAATATTTTAAGATGGTTGTGGTGTATGTTTAGTATCCAATTTTTGGAGTTTATAATAGGCACAAATTTATGTGCCAACCTATCTTTCTTGTTGAGATCCTATAGATCTTAGGATGCTGAAGCCTTCAATTAGGACTTCCAGAGGCATTAGAAGAAATTTGCTCGGTGATGTTTGCAAAGTGATATCTATTTGATTTAAGAATTATTATTTTTCCTCAGTCAATGCTGGAGAAGGATCATTTACAAAATCTCTTTTGAACAAACTCTTTTGGGCATCTCTACTTGCTTTTAAATAGCTGTTGGTTGCCTCAGTTCACTATCTGCTTCTCTCCAAAGCATACATAATGTGGACGCATAGTCATAAATGTTAGCCATGCCTCAAGTATGCCAATAAATAGTCAAAGTTTCTCAGTACTTTCAGCCAAAAATCAATCATCAAACCCACTGTATTAAATGTTCTTGCACCAATCTAGGAGGACAACTAATGTGGAAAGATACAAATTCTTAGGTTTCTGTCTGCAATATTTTGCCAGAGGAGTACTTTGGAAGAGTGTTTTATTTTACAGCATCCCTTACACAGGGCATCTTTGTATTGAATGTAACAGAGCCTGACATCTGAATCCACTTGGCTCCTGCGATATCAGGTAGCTGAAGCCATCTCCTGGTTACTGCCGGGTGAAACCCAGAGCGACTTCTTTCAGCAGTTGAACTCCACTCGAGAGAAACTATTCTTCTTTACCCAGACTTTCGCCCCTGTGGAGTCTGATTCTAGCCAGCTCTTCCCGAGCATCACCCCGCGGCGGCCGGCGGTGCTCGGCGGCGGCCGGGAGCGGATCAGCACCACGGCCAGCGCCCCGCATCTTCGAGCAGTCGGCGCCCAAGGGAACCCAGGAGCGCGCAGGAATTGCGGGAGAGGGAATTTCTGCCTCCCTGCTGATGCTTTTTATGGGGACCAGACGCCAAGCAAAAGGTCAAAGCATGATATTTGACTTCCTCAACTATTTTTTAAGCCGAGGAAAGGACAGAGCTCTTTCACTGACACAAATGGAATAGAAAAGACATTTCTGCATTACCATCATGCTTCTTGCAATGTTAGACTGAAAAAAAATGGTGCAGCTGTAGGTTTATTTTTTCTCCTCATTACAGTAAGTGGCAATTTTTTTTGTCTGCTGAGGGCAAAGGTAACTGCTGCTGATTGCCAGATCTAATGTTCAATTAAGGAGCTGAAAGAGAAAAAGTATAAAGGGGAGGAAGTGACACATTATGTTCAAAAAGATCCATTCTATATTTCACCCCAACTTCCAGCGAAGGAACGTGACAGATGATATCCCTTACTGTGATGGCGCAGGTTCTGCTGTGAGACTGATCCGCAGCACTTCTATGTATGTCCTTGGAGGTGAGCAGGAAAAAGTTTGTGAACCTCTAAAAAAATGCAGAAGTACAACCAGCATTGACTCTTGCTTTCAGCCAAAGGAGGAAGACAAAGACTGGGTGTACTCTAAGACTCAGGACTGCTTGAAGTACCTGCAGGATCTGCTGGCCTTGAGGAAAAAATATCTTGAAAACATTAATAACTTGAAATCCATGCATATGGCTGCAGATTCTCCAGCATCCACAAGATCATCCAAAACTGGAAAAAAGTCATTTCTTCCACTTCCTTCCAAAGAGTCTTCTAAGGTAATTTCCAAGAACTTTTGCCATGTCCTTAGTCTTACGCAACAATCTCATTAGCGCTATATCACTTATATTGATTTTCTGCTTTATTGCTTTCAGCCAGTTGCCATTTTACTGTTGCATTATTTGAAATGTGGCTAAATATCTCAAGATTCTTTCTAAGTAGTGTAAAATTAGGAATGAATGACTGATCGCAGAAAGAAATGTATATGTCTGTGCTTGAGTGGGGGAAATGTTGGAAGAGAGAAAATAAGAAAAAGGAGAATATGGAAAACATGTTATGAAAGAGCAAGCTCTGTCAGACAAGTTACTTAAGTAACTTGGAATCCTTCACTATGATTACTTATAGCTGTTAATGACTGAAAAGTGCAGTGATCCCTGCATTTCTTGACAGTCTTCTTATTGACAAAATTACTTACACAAAATAATAATAAATTCTCTGAAACAAAGAGGATTTTTTTCTGAGTGGTCAGTTAACTTGTCAGTGCTACCTTTAGCATCAGTGCACACTCTCCTGGTAGGATCTGGGGCATGAGGAATTCTTAAGGGTCCCTTTCTCTGTTCATGAATAAGTTGGTGGGTCATTTCTAGACACACTAATTCTTCACCATTTACTGTAATATTACTACAAAAATAAAACTGGAATATCATCTTTAGTGCATTATTATATGCAATTATTTTCATGTATCCTGGAAAAGAAACCTTTATAGGTTTGCATGTCACTAGACAGTACACTAGATACTTTTGACTCTAGACTTGTTTCAGTGAGGACAAAACAAAAGACTGCAGCAAGTGGGATGATCTGTTAGGTAATGTGACTGCAATCAAGACTTCAGCAGGAGACTCACAGGTTACCCACTGCAGTCTCTAAGCTGGATAATAATGGGGATGGTGGGAAGAAGGGATGTCTGAACTCAATGATTAGGCCAGATTGACTTTAAATAATATTCCTGCCTTATTTAGATGTTCTAGTAAAGCAGAACTGTTTGTGAACTTCTGAGATTTCCTTCTGAATACTGCTTAAGAAAAACACCAAAAGATTTTGACAAACAATTGGATCTCCCACAGTCTGAGGCTAAGAGTGCTGCCACCTGGCTTTGGCCAGCCAGCCCCCATGTATGAACAATCCTGGTACTGACTGGCATGCTAACTCTATGAGCCATCTGCTTGGAAACAGGCAGGAACATCAGCAGGACATATCCATATGAATCATTCTTGCCAACACAAATGGTGGGGACACAGCTGCACACCTCTGGCTTTGTAAAAGCTAGGGAGAGGTCTAGAAAGCTTTTATGAGATTCAGTCTATTCTTTTTCCTAACTACACATTTTATGTTCACAGATTGCAAGGTTTGTGTTATCACCAGGCTTGAATGGTTTTGTCCCAAGCTGCTTGTTCTTGTTAAATTACCTGTCAGTGGAAATTCACTTCTTTCTCTAACATGCTGCATGATTTATGGGAAGGTAGTTTGTCCAGACAAACTTGTCCTCATGGGAGTTTTACTCCAAAGATCCCTGGGTCCTGGACAATAGACTGACCATGGATCCCAAATGTGCCACTTGTGTCTAGTGGAATAAAAGAACAGAGAGGTGGGTCAGATGCTGGGAGCACACAGGCATTTCTGTAGAATGCCTTTTAACCAGAACAGGCTTAGTCATAATAGCAGTCACTGTTTCCAGTAGATGTGTGGTAGCAGCTATCTTTTACCACTTCTGAGGATGTCAATCAACCCATAATGTCAGGAGGGGAATCAGCCAGTTTAATCTCTCTGCCTCCACAGAACAGGGAACAGGCTGGTCCTTCAGAGGTGTGGCACGGCACATATCATTTTCCCTCACTGAAACCCAGGATAGCAATTTTCTGAGCTGGTATTGCAGCCTGACAATGTACCTGACTTGGACTAGCAAGGAAAATATATGTCCCTTCATTAGGCAGAGCCTGGCAAGAATTATTCATCCTATATGTACCTTCAGAATCACTAACCAAGGTTTTATGACTGCTTCAACATTTATAGATAGGCATTTGCTTTTTCATCAAGACAGGCTCCTAATTTTAAACTGTGTGGCTTTCCTGTGGGAATTATCCCAGTGTTGAATGACTCATATTTTAGTGCACACCATCCTTTTTCATTTCAAAAGACTTCAGCATTTTATATCTGGATTAATTTCACCTAACCTAGGCGTTTTAATAAGATGCTTAAATTAGTAACAAAGTTACCCCTCAATTCCTTTTCAGCTGAGAGAAAGAGCTGCCTGCAGAGGAGGGTTCAGCCTACTTAAGGCTTGACTCATCTTCTGAAGGTACTGGAGCCCAGCATTAATTACAGAAGGAACCCTGCATGACTACATCTCTAATGTGTGTCTCCTTAGGAGCCTAGTGCTAGGCAGAATAAATTTGGCCACAAAGCCCAGCTGTCACTTAGCCACCCAATTAAACGGCCTGGTACATGGTTCTGAGGGATTTCGTAACACCTGGCCAGTAGTGCCCAAGTGGAAGGTACTTGTTGAACATGAAACAGGATGGATATTTGTTAGACTGCTGTCCTGTGTTCTTTGATTTCTACACTGTGGGGTAGTGTGGACATGTGTTTCTTTCCTGACAGCCTGAAGTGTGGCATCAAATATGTCTTTTGCATAGAGTTTGCTCATTAAGAAGTCATTGTGTCCAACTCTTGGCTAACTTTTTTCTCCTTTGTCTGTTCAACAGGCATCCATGGAAAGAAAAGGCCCACAGTCCAGTTCAGATGTCAGAGAAGCAATAGCTTTCTTTGACTCAGTCATTGCAGACCTGGATTCAGAGAGATGGCGGAGAGTTCCTGATGTGGATCTGCCAAATGTGGATGTTGATTTTGATGGTGCGGTATAAACCAGCAAATATGATGTTTTTTGGTGTGCAGAGGGTAGAAGGAGGAACAGCATTGTGAGATCATATTTTTCTATTTATTTACTTATTTAATTAATCAGTTGTCTTCTAGTTTTGCTTCCCAAATCTAGAACCATTACATGCAATATGGGAAATTACAGTAATAAGTCACCTGTTCTCTGTTGAATGGGTGCAACTATTTTATTTGTGGTCATTACATGGCAAAGGTAGCACATGCAGGGTTGGAATAGTGCTTGCCTTCTGCTCAGGGCTGAATTCCACCCTTGAATTTCTCAAGCTGTCTCTGGAGAACTATAAAAAGTATAAATGTATTTTTTCTTCATCCTTTTTTTTTTTTTGGCGAAATGGCTGGATGGCTCCTTTCCAACTATCAAAAAAGAAGTCACTTAGTGATTGGGCTAAATAATGGAAGGTTTCCATCAGAAAGGATGGTATTGCCCAATAAAATGAAGATGTGTCTATTTATGGTCATAATCTCTGAAGGATATAGATATTTCTCACCTTTGCTTCAGGCTGAGGTGAATATCTGAAGCAGGTCATTTTAGCTGTGCACAAGGAAAGTATTTGAAGGGGCTGGCTCTCACATACATATTTATGCTGCAGGTGTTGAAATTCTAGATAAAATTAATCCCATCCCATTGCAGTGAAACAATGTTTGCCTCTTGACCTTACCTCCAGGAAGGACCCAGTAAGCACCCTATTCCCTCACTAAAGGGATCACTATGCAGATAAAGGTGTCACTGACAAACTGTTAATCCCAGATTTTCTTCTGTCTTTCAGTTGCTACCAGTACGAGTGAACACAGTTTGCATTCAAACTGGATCCTTCGTGCTCCCCGGAGATACTCACAAGATACTGCCCAAGCAGCTAAGGCTGCAAATCAATCTCAAAGAAGCAGTCAGAGGAGAACCACTGGCTCTAGGAAAAGGTTGGAAAGGCATCCCATGTACTTGCCCAAAGCTGTGGAAGGGGCATACAACACTTTAAAATTTAAGCCTAAAACACGCAAGAAAGAATGTTGAAAGACTGTTCCTTTCTCACTTGAAGACAAAATATATGAAACAGGCATGTAAGACCTGCATTTTTATTTTTTTTACCACTGATCCATCACTTACACTCTAGAAGTGACCTGTGCAGTCACTGAAGGTTCTTTGTTGGGGGACATATGTTAAGCCATGGCTATTCCAATGTTGGATTCATATGAGGGTTTTAACTCATCAAATTTTCTGTGCCTAACAATACTGCTTTGTCATTCAGCTTGGGGGGGAGCTCCAGCTTGACAAGTCTTTTTTCTAGTGCTGTTACAGAAAGCAAGGATTCAGACATTGCCTGGTGCAGTAATTTTTCTTCTGACTCCAGTACTGCAAAGCAGTTCAAGGAATTCAGCGAATATGTTGGAGCTTTTGCAGCAGTGTTTCCAATGTCAGAGCAGTGAAGCAGAATTTTCTCCTTCTGTTGCTTATGAAAATTTGTATGTGCCATCATTGACTCTATGTTCTGAGAGTATACCACAGCACCAAGACACACTCAGTCTGTTGTACAAGCACAAAAGAGCTGCAGTGAGAGAATCAGCATTAGAAACTTGTGTTTGGGGAAATAGTGTGCTCCAGTGTGTTTTGTACTCAGCTTGCTGTTGGAAATGATTCTGTTGTTGGATACACCAAAATATTCACTGCATGTGAAAATGTATGCAACTATTTTCATACGGTTACACCACGTGCTAGTTTTCACCTATTTTATCACCCCAGTGTACACTAGAAAAGCTTAAAGTCATGGAGAACATTTTGTGAATAAATTGCAGTAATGGTTGTTTTCAGGGGCAGAAGATAACTTGCAGAAAAAAGCCACCACATCACCTTTAATTATACCCAATATTTGGAGTTCTTCTACTCCATCATTAAAGGCAATATATTAGGATGAATGTAGTCTAGAAGTGTTCATCTCAGAGGTGATATGTATTCCATGTGATACTTGGAATTAGTAAGTCCCCTGCTCTGCCTGTTTTACCCAGCTCATACTTTGTCTTAAGCATTTGCTAGAGTGTTTGGGATTAAGCTTTTTCTTACTCTGTTGTTATTTTTTTTTCAGCTGGCATCGTTCAGCTGGCGCTGGACTATGACAGATGGGTCATGGCAGCACTGGTATGACCAGCTGGTGATTTGCTAGTGTCTTCTTGTTTCTATGATCAGTAGTTTTTGTGTCCACAGGCTTGGATGAATTCTAAGGCGCTAGCCATCAATATAGCCCATCTGATATACCAGAACCTCCATGAACCTTGTGCCCTCACACAGAACATTTGGCAGGTGGTAATTCTTGCTGATTTGTGTTCCCAGTCTTTGGGACTAAGTGATTCAAAAAGCATTTCTGCCATGGTTTGCAAGTATCTCTCCAAATTTAATGATCTAGGCCGCTTTCTGTTATAAGATAGGAAAGTGCCAAAATAACATATGTTCCTCCACTCAGAGCTGGCATCTCCTGTTTGACTAAAGCATTTTGATTCTTTTCTAGTGCTGTTTGGGAAGGAGAGGGAGGAATTGTTTCTGTAGCAATTATGGAGGCGCTTTTACCGCTCTTGGCCTACTTTGCATCCTCTTGAAAATGGCCAGTTTAAACAACATAATTGATACATTTTCAAGAAGAGTTTAAATTAAGATCTAGGTTTTGTCTCCCTGCTATTGGTGCTTTTCACAATAGTCTGTATCCTTTCTATTGTGTTTGTACCTCTCCAGTCGTGTACTGCCTGCCCTGAGCTGAGTGCCCTTAAAACTATTCTGCCTCTGAATGCAATCACTGAATTCCACTCAGGCAGGTGGGATAGCCAGAGCACAGCGTGTTCCAAACACACCCCTAGGTTCTGGCATGCCTCAAGGCTGCAGTTCTGTGTATGTGTGAGAAAATTGGGATGGTGCTCAAAACTGTACATTTTTGGCAACTGTGTCACCCTGAAACTCCTCTCCAAACAGAATTTCATGCTGAAGTTGCCGATGAACATTTCTACTGAGTGTGTGGGCATCTTTTTGCTACTAGAACCTGCAACATGTATGGATGCTGGCAGAAAATTTCACCATCCTGTTTGAGTTACTATAACAGAATTAGGCATGTGCATAATTAAAATACTGATGCGAAGAAAGAAGAAAAGATTCCAATGTTTTTCTGCCCTGGGCTGTGTTTCATGTTCATAGTGCCAAGGTTTTATGCATTGGAGTAACTGATCTCTCTGCTATTGTTTTAAGAATGCATTCTGTTGTGCAGGATCAGACTGCTTCAGCATGTGCGACCTTCCCTGTAACCTCTTGTCCGTCCTTGTAAAACAGAGACATCTCTGGTAACTGACTGTGACAGAGGGCGGGGGTCCCCCTGCTGTCCAGCACAGAAGCTTCAGTATGAAACTGGGTTTGCTTGTATGAATAAGAGACAAAGTGGGGGAAATCAGATTCATAATTTCTATTTGGATTCTGTGATTTTTTTTTCCTCTGTCCTTAAAGTTCCCTTCAAGCCAGTCATCATCTTAGGAAATTCTAATTAACAAGTAAAATAAACCAGTTTTTCTCTGAGAACATGTTCTATAATCTATTCCATAAATGCAGGCACCTTCCTTTTTCTTCTAAAGTATGCCCTTGTATGCTCCTCACTGAACATGGCTCAGCTCCAATAAAGCTATGGAGAACAGTCCCTACATGTTAGGGCACTCTCTGAGGAGGTGGGGCTGAGGCTTCAAGGTTCTTGTGCCACTTGTGCTAGAGCAGGCAGTTAAGCAGAAAGAGTGCAGAAGAGAGGAAAGTGGAGCATCTCATGCCCAGCGTCAGCTGCCTCCTCAGGGAAGGATTTAGTGTGGATGGCAGCATCCTCTGTATCAGCCCAAGACAGAACCTGGCCCCTGCCTGGCACTGCCTCACCCTAGGCAGCTTTCTACACAGTTTCCAGGAGCAGTTGGGTTGCCCTACAAAAGTGCTCCCCATCTGCGCTGAATCATTCCCTCATGGCTTTGCAGGCAGAGCTCTCTGCGTGGACACTGAAGGCATTCTCTCTGTCGCGGCTATGTCCTCTAAATGACCTTGCTGAAACATGCAGTTATTTTCAGGCATGGCATTCTAGAAATTAAGCACCTACTAGAGGTGTTCTGACAATACCAATCACACAGAAGAGTTGTGCATGAGCAGCAGAGCTCTGCATGACCTAGATCTTTTGAAGATATTGTTAGTGAGCCCTTTGAGACATGCCCCCAGGCTGTGGCAATGAAGGGCATCAACCAGGAGCTCTGTCGATCAAGGCCGATGAGTTAGAGTGTTCCCTGCAGCACTGATCTCCAAAAGCTCTTTCTCAGAGTGCACTGGAATAACAGGCAAAGTCTTTGTGAAAATATCTCATATTTTGTTGCTTCAAATCCAGTTCAGCTGAAGTATTAGGATATGTCGAGTCCCTCTAGCTTGTGTTGTTGCTGAGTGCTAGCTCTGAAGGGGTCCTGGCTACAAATTTCTGTGACACCATATCCCCAGCTGTCTTTGAGAAACTAGACACTGTGTACAAGAATCCAGCAGCTTAAGAGAGGTGAAGACTGTTGAAGAATTCGTGTCCTGGAGGATTCAGAATAATTTTGTCCTCTTGTGTTGAGCAACTTAGTGTAATCATAATGCTTGTAAGTGAGGTGAAATTATAAGGGTCTTTGGCAGAAATAGAAGAAATATAGGCAGCTAATGGAAAGTTGGCAGCTGGACAAGATGTATGCTCTGGTTTGAATCTTGCAGTGCCATAAAGTTATGATGAAGGCAGAAGGTGTCGGCATCGCCTTGAGTAATGCAGGAAATCCCCCAAGGTAATGCATAGAAAAATGCATGGTTATCTGCTGCTCCAGCTTTGAGGGGGTGTATTAAAAATATTAGATTCGCACCTAGTGGGTGTCTTGAAAATTTTCACAGCTGTAGGGTCAGTTTGTTGTTCTGCTTGGGTAAATTTGGGAGAGTGCTTCCTGTGATTTGGTGGTGGGGCAGGTCCACAAGGAGATGAAAGCAGCACGAAGCTGACTAGTCACAGCAGGCTGTGTTTAGGAGGCTTTTGCCAACTTTTGGGCCTGTAGCTCTGAATTATGCCCATGGTAAAGAGAAACCAAGCTGCATAAAGTCAGTGGAATGACTCTTTAACTATTGTGAGTTTAACAGGTAGAAAAACATATTCTGGAAGAATAGTGAGGGCAAATCATGACAAATGAATCCAGCTGCTTCAGACCAGACTGAGAAGCAGAAGCTAAAAGTTGTTGTTTGATTGGCAGGAATTTAGTGCATGGTGACAAGTTTTCTACTACTTAGGCTTGTCATATTAAAATATTGTCCATGTTTTATAAGGCAAGACCAGGCATCACCACCTAAATGACTCAGTGATTACAATACCCTGAGTCCTCACAGAAGATGAGGTAACCTATTAGAGAAAATATAAGAAAAATTTATGGAATTAAAAATGATGCATTCCACTCTTTTATTAAAGTAAGATTGAGAATGGAGCAAGTCTTTACCAAGAAGCTTGTGGGAACTGCTAGGGAGACACAGCACAGGACATGGAAGTAAAATGTGTGACTGAGCACTAACTTCCACAATTAAGTGCTGGGGACTGTCACAGCATCACCTCTTGAAGATTTCTAGAAAGGTAGTTAAAACTGCCTTGGCCACACGGTGGCAGTTCATTCCTAGCTATTCTGCAGCCCTCCTAATTTCTGTGAACAACAAGAGGATTGAGGATGAAAGTAAAAGCAAAGTTTTGTCCTGCTTTATCAAGAGACAGTGTGTTATTCAGTTCTGGGCTCCTTATTTCCCAGGCAGTTGTTTGGCACTTTCCAATCAGCATTAGTTCTTTAAATGCATTTACTTTTCCAGGGAGATGATTTCCTTAGGATATCAACAGCCATGACATCATAGGGGACACTGAGACCTCAGTAAATCATGGCTGAGATGGTCATCACTTGCCTTTGACTGTGTCTGGAAACAAATGGACAAAGTAATGTCATCACTAGGAGTAATGCACTCTCAGGTGCAGAAAATACAAAGATGGATTAAAAATAACAAGCAGAGAAATTTAAGATTCAGATGTTCAGTCTTGAGATAGGTCTGAGCTAAGGATTCTGACCTGATTCTGGAGTTTTTTCCAAGGCCCAGGAGAATCACTATATGAGGTGTCCAGCTTCTTGGGGTTTGTAATGCTGTTATTCCAGAATTTGCTAATCCAAGCAGTTTGGTTAGTCAAAAACTAACCTGCTCCTGCTCCTGCATCAGCTGCTGCTGTGTCTTACAAGGATATGTGTATGTTTATATTTAGGGCATGAACACTAAACTTCTAGAATATTTTTCCTCTGTTTTATGCCAAAATACTAATTTTAAGGGAAAAAAGGAAACTGTCCTTGCGCTGCTTATGACTACAAGTCAGCAATGGCAGATTTAGATGTCTCTGTGAATCTCCAAACATTCAGACTAAGAAGGTTCCCTGCATTAGAAAGACCAATCAGCTCTGGCACTGCTCTCAAGCAGGCTCTCAGTCTGTGCTTGGTTGTGGCTTGATGTGACACTGAGTCCTTTTTTACTGACAAACATTCTGCCATCGTGTTCAGGTATTTGTATGTGTAATAGCAAGGGGAGAAGGGGCTTGATCAAGAATAAACACACTGTTCCTAAGTTAGAGCTGGTTTTAGTATCACTTCACTGAGAGAATCGATTCATAGCATTCTTACCCTTCACTTTTCAGTTTCCAATATGCAGAATTAATTTTACCACCCTCACATCAGGGATACAGATCACTGTGCCAGGAAAGTGAGGAGTTTGGTGGAAGGACTCTGGTGCAAGCAGAGCTGACCTGTAATTGCAGTTGAATAATTCCAAGTGAGTACACTTGGGGCAAGATTTGTAGTCACCCTAAGTGGGATTTTCAGTAGGCACATAACTAGCATCAGTGGGAGTAAAGTGACTCTGACAAATGCACTGGTGCCTGACTGCTTCTGGAAAAGCTGGTCTGGAGCCAAGCTTGAGCAAACTCAGCTTCACTTCTAGGAATTAAATTAGCCTCATGAGAAGTCCAGAATTAGCCCAGTCTGTCTGCCTGTAAGCTTACTAACTGTAAGCCCTGGGGTTGCGTCATTCTGAGAGAAATGACTGTCCCACATCTCTGTCAGATTTCTTCAACCCATTCTGCTCTCTTCCTGCAGGGCTGTGGATTTTACTGATCTTCCCACTTAATTTTAGCCCCAAGAATTTGTTGACAATGTTCCTCAAAGTTCAGTTACTCACACAACCAGAATTTGTAAAATGCTTTGTGAATTTGAGAAATGCTGCTGCTCTTATATTCACAAAACTATGTCTGAGGGCTCTTGAAAAAGGCATTCAAAACTGATGTACTATTGAAAAAAAAAACCGTGAAGAAAAGAAACTCACATCAACTGCACCAGAACAGCAGCGAGCAGGAGTAACTCGGTTGCTGCAAAGAGAGGAGAGCAGAAGCTGCAAGCAGACAGTCTAACTCAGGTGATCTTCTTCTAGAATCACTGTTTAACATGAAAATGGGAGGTGAGAGAACAAAAATCCAACAGTAAGCGCTGAATGTCAGATAAAAATGCCAATTTTTGTGTGGTGTTCCCAAAAACAGTTGCCTTCCACTCAAATCCAATATGAGATACATTAATTTCCTCTTTTTATTCTGTCAATAGTTCAGCTATATTGGTTCTAAAAAGATTCAAATTGTCCAGAGATTATTTTTTGTAACTGTCTTGAGTCACACTCTTTCTTCAAAATTAGCTGTTTTCTTTATGGAAACTTGAATTATTTATGTGAAAAATTTAAGACTGGGTGCCAAAATGAGCAGAACTATTAAAAAAAAAAAAAGAATGCACACAGAAAGGAGGGCACTGTTGTTTCTTTAGGGGCTTGCCATCCTAAAGCATTTTAACTAGCATTTCATGAGCTGTTTTTCCCTTTTTATTCCATGAGGAACAATATGTTAGTGTTTTCCTTTTCTTTGATATGGATTTATCAATTCATGTCT